>VZTZ01007245.1:92917-112290 GCA_013400955.1 Drymodes brunneopygia | reverse complement strand
TAAAGAACCGTTATTCCTATTCCCATATCTTTGCCTGAGAGCCTCTTGATTTTAAATTTATAATAATTCAGAGGGAAAGGGGTTGCAGTTTTTCCATTCCAAGGAAGGCTCCTGCCTTCCCTAGCAGACACCTGTCTTTTAAACCAAGACAGGAGCACACAGAATCCTATCAGATTTCTAAAATCAGGATCAAAGATAACCCAGTGAGCATGGTGTCAAACTTGCTACTCCAGTACAGGCTCTACTATTAGCAGCAGTATTACTAACAATGATTACAGTTCAAGCAATGGAGCACCCAGAATCCCAGAATGACTGCTCAGTTCTGACAGAGCAGTCCAGTCTTCAGCTTAGCCATGCAAGCCATAACTCCCCTTGCTTTCTATTGCAATACTCCATTGCCTCTCACTGTGCCCAGCCTTTCCCTACTCTCAGTGATACTCCCATCTTCAGAGGTGTTACAATAACCCTAACTTATCTATCTCCCTTCTTTTGACATCCCTACCCAAATACCTTTCTTCCCTAGTCCTTACCACCGTACAAGCCTACAGGATATTCCCATGTCCTCTATCCCCTCAAACATGAGCACATTCATACAGATGCAGCTCATGCCATGGGTTACCCAAAACCTGCACACAGGCACACAAGTGCTGCCTAGGTAATCACCACTGGTACCTTGCTGGCAGCACACTGTAGTTCCCAGGTATTGACAGGACAAACTGTGATGCAGACACCTCCTCTGGCTTGTGGATCCCATTCTCTTGCCTACTTAGCTCAGAGTAGAAGTTTCACTAGTGCTGACCCAGCTGAAAAACTTGGATCAAAGCTTTTAAAACTACAAATCATTATTTCAGAGAAGGGACAAGGAGCAAAAAAAAAAGCTCTGCCATCCAAAAATGTTACTGAAATCTGTACTCATTCAGTGATCACATCGGCCATTTTCCTGAAATGCCTCTAATCACGGCAGGGATAAAAATTCTCCTTTGGCAGCTGTTTGGTACAAAATAAAGAGAGACCCTGCTTAGGTGACTGGAACTAATGGAGCTGAATGGATACCAGTGCCCTGTCAGTTTCCTTTACATTACAGATAACAGAGGAAAGAACTACTATCAGTGTGAATACATTCATCACTACTAAAGGAACAAAACCCCCCTAAAAAACTAAGAAACACCAAACCTTAAACATTTGTTTCTGTATATGCTGTTTCCTCTATTGGAAGATGATACAATTTTTTTTTTTCTGAGGCACTGAAAGGTTTGCTGTATAACTTATGTTTCAGCATAGTAGGATAAAAGAAAATAATTACAAAGAGCAAAACTTTACAGAAAAATCAACAGAGAGAATGAATTTATGTTTGTTTTAGAAGCTTGCATTGCTTATTTTCCTCAGGCGAGCGTAATGTGTAAGGGTTACTTTTAATGTGAGAAATAAAATTCCTACTGGCTACTCTCTGAATGTACCAAATTTAACAGGAGGTGACAGTTGTGCTGATTTTCTTGCCATTGCATTACTATCAGAGTTTATCCTGTTAGACAGTGTCCTAAAGATACAGACCTAAGATTTCTAGAAGGTGAAAGAGAAAACAGGAGAAAAGAAAACAAGAGAAATTAGGAAACAAATAAAATCTTTTAAACTATGCATTCTACATAAATATTCTTACATATTAGTTTTGACCATTCTAAGCATTTCATCCTGGTAAAATTGACCCACTAAAAGGAGAACTTTAATGCTGTAACTGACATTGATTCCATTGATGCATCATGAATACATTTATGTTTATAGAATGTCTAACAATAGCAAACATAACAGCATAAAAATGATACTTCCATTTAATTGTGTGAGATAGATAGCAAGGAACTAGCTCATTAAATTTACAGCACATTTTGATGTTTTGGTGAACAACCACAATGAGTCACACTGATCCTCTTAACCTCAGAAGGGAAGTCCATAAACTTCACAACTCATTTGTCTGGACTGTTCCTCACTCGCAGGATGATACACCCTTCAAAATAATAAGCAAATGGAGATGCAGAACATAACTAAGAATCTTTCTTAATAATTGTACCCCAGAAAGAAAGACTACAATGTGTCTAATGCGTGCAAAACACAGAATTAAATTCCTGAGAGATGTACAGCAAGTGATAAAGCTGAAAAAAATAGAAGTACCTTGCAATCACAAACAGAAATCCATTTTAAGTTCTTTAAGTTCCCTGAGTCCACCTGTTTAAGTACTGACAGAAAATGGAAAACCAAAATTTCCACAAAATGAAAACAGCAAACCAAAATTTCCACTAAATGAAAACAGCAAACCAAAATTTCCACAAAATGAAAAATTTTGATCCAAAACTAATGGCTTGGTTTTGGGGGTGGAAGGAGCAGTGTTATTTTAAAAGGGAGAGCTATTCTTTCTTGTCCAAACAGACAACAGAAAAGAGCAGAGTTAAGAGTCCTTGCATGTTATGTACCCTTTTTTTCCTTCCAAAGCCTGCACAATTTTTTCACATCAGGTTTTATTAGTCTGAATCATGACATCATTATGTACAGAGTACAGTTCACTGGCACAATCCAGATCTACTGCTTAAATTGCTCTGAGAATAGATATGATAAGTCATGTTTTTGAAGTAAAGAAATACAGCCTTCTCAAAGAATGTGTAAAGAGAGAATTCTTTTGTTAGCTGTCAGTGAGATTTTGCTGTCTCTGTTAAATATATAATGGTTAGTGTCATAACGAAGATCAGCCATCGTGTTATGGCATTTATCTTCATGAGTGAAGAGAGGAAGGGCTACTGTGATTTATTCCGTCTCTCCTCATGAGACAATTAATGTCATAAGAAATTAGTCTTCAATACTGACTTGTACACAGAATATAATACAGGGCTGGAGTGGGATGCTAAGCAGTTTTAATTGCCACAAGTTTGGAAGCCCACATTACTTACATATGGCATGGTTGACAATTAGTCATCCAAGATTTTCAAAAATAGGAGAATATTTTGCAGCTCACTAACTCATATCCATTTTGTGTCATTTATTTGTTCAATCCGTCTTAGCAGTCTTTCCATACAGTCCCTTCCCCCATCTCATCACCTAAGTCCACCCACACCTGTCCTCTTTACACATCATTTATTGTAAAAGTCCATACTGGTGGTTTATACCAATTTTTGGTAGCATCTGTTTAACAGTTTAAAAAATACACTATTTAACAACTATCACCAAGAAACATTTGTCACAACACAGGCAGATTAGTAAGAGTATATAATGGCTCTGTATCTAAGTTTGTGTAAGCTGTATAAACAGCTTTCCTCAAGATCTGAGAAGTTATGTGCTCACCCCTTTGCAGGGACCTTGTAAAATAATCCGACCATCCTAAACTGAAGGCAATAATTTTTCTAAAGCTTATCACTTTGGAGAAATGCACACAGAATGTTTTGCTTACATGCTGCCCACTTCTTCTTATGGAAGAAAATACTTCAAATAATACCACAGTGAAAAAAGAATACCAAAACAACAAACCAAACCAAAAAAACCCAAAATGATAAGCAAAAAGGGAAGAATTATTTTTCCCCAAAACCAGAACAAGAACATTCTGCATTTTCTTAAATCTCCTTTTCTGAATACTGCTAAATCAAAAAATCCCTTGATATAAAAGAGTTTTTTGTTAAAAACAGTAACTCCTTACCATTGGTGTATATCAAACAGAACACATTATTAAAAAGCTCTCATGATAAAGTGTTATCTTTATCTAGGCTTCTCAAATATTGACTTAAACATTTTTATCAGGCTGTTAATCACATCCACATTCAACGTGAATAGCAACTGAGACCAGTTCTGACAGTCAGGTAACAGGGCAACATTATGGCAGGGAAAAAGTATTGTGAAAGCTAAGGACATTTCTTATTGATGGTAAGTGGATAGGAGAGAAAAATCAATGGGTCCTCATCAGTACAACTGTCTACCAGCTGGATGCTGATTTTCCTTAGAGATTAAAACCAATAGGAGCAATCACTTGGCACAGGTGAACAAATTCAATAGAACCTCCAGTCTATAAAGAAGAAAAGCGAACAGTGAATTCAAAGCTGGAGTTCATGAAGATACAAAATGCTGATTGTTAAACCAACAGTTTGTAATCCGATCTTGAAACAAAATACAGAACATGTCTCCCCCCATGGGGGTACAGCCTGAAAATATTCAGTATAATCTGCAATTGTTGTGAAGGTTCCAAACTCCAGACTTTGCCTAAAGGAATTATTTCAAGCTGCAAGACTGGCTGACCCCTCCAAGTCAAGCTGGACTGGACTGACCAGGTTACAGGGTGAAATGGCCACCAGACACACACATCATGCAACTATCACCACCAAATGCCAGAATCACAGCAAAGTAATTGGTCAACAGGGAGGAATCACAGAAGATTTTATAAGGGAATATAAATGCAGAGACTTTGCTTAAACCTAGGCTTCCTGCTCAAGACAAGCTTCTATTTTTTGGGGTCCCTAATATCATTATGTATTTCTTATCCTAAGACCCCTCACTATGCACTGAACAGATGGAACTGTTACCTTACAGGATCGTAATCGTAACCCAGGAAAAGCAAACAAAAAGAGAGTAAAACATGATTGTTATACAGTATATTCTCTCATGGGTTCTTTGCTTTTTCTATGAGAAACAACATAGGTACTCATAAAGATCTGAGTTTTCCCAAAGTCACATCTCCTTAGCAAATGTAGGACTAAAAATTGTCAGCTCTAGGAAATGTTACTGGCAAATAAATTCAATGTCTATGGGGTTTAGGCACATAATTGTATATTTAATGTTTTAGGAGTTGATAATAATACATTTTAGCTGTATGGAAGAATAATTTATTTTAGCTGTAGGGAAAAATTACAGTGACTCAGCTGGGGCTTCCGATGTAACTACTGACTTCATACTGTACCTTTGAAACAATCAGAATCACAGAATCACTGAGGTTGGAAAAGATCTCCATCTAGTACATCTAGTACAACCTTTACCCAAACACGACCTTGTCAACTAGACCACAGCACTGAGTGCCATGTCCAGGAATTTTTTGAACACTTCCAGGGATGGTGTCCTGGGCAGTCCGTTCCAATATTTAAACACATTCCAGTGAAAAATTTCTTCCCATTGTCCAACCTGAACCTCCCCTGGTGCAGCATGAGACCATTTCCTCTTGTCCTGTTGCTGGTTTCCTGGGAGACAATCCCCCACCTAGCTACAACCTCCTTTCAGGAAGTTGTAGAGAGTGATGAGGTCTCCCCTGAGCCTTCTCTTCTCCAGGATAAACACTCCCAGCTCCTTCAGCCACTCCTCATCACACTTGTGCTCCAGACCCCCCCCCAGCTCCATTACCCTTCTCTGGACACTCCCCAGCACCACAATGTCCTTCCTGTAGTGAGGGGCCCAGAACTGAATGCAGGATTCAAGGTGTGACCTCACCAGTGCTGAGCACAGGGGGACAGTCACTGCCCTGGTCTTGCTGGCCACACTATTTCTGATGCAGGCCTGGATGCCATTGGGCTTCTTGGCCACCTGGGCACACCCTGGCTCATGTTCAGCCACTGTCAACCAGCATCCCCAGGTCCTTTTCCATTGGGTCACTTTCCAGCCACTCTGCCCCAGCCTGTGGCACTGCCTGGGGTTGTTGTGACCCAGGTGCAGGACCCGACATTTGGCCTTGTTGAACCTCACACCATTGGCCTCAGCCCATTGATCCAGCCTGTCCAGATCCCTCTGCAGAGCCTCCCTGCCCTCCAGGAGATCAACACTCCCACCCAACTTGGTGTCATCTGTGAACTGACTAAGGCTGCACTTGATCCCCTTGTCCAGATCATTTACCAAGATATTAAACTGGATGGTTCCAATATTGGCCCCAAAACTGAGCCCTTGGGGGAACACCATTGGTGACCTGTCACCATCTGAATTTAACATGATTCACCACTGCTCTCTGGGCTCAGCCAACCAGCCAGTTTTTAACCCAGAGAAGCGTGCACCCATCAAAGCCATGAGCAGTTTCCACACAAGAATGCTGTGGGAGACAGCATCGAAGGCCTTACTGAAATCCAGGTAAACAACATCCACAGCCCTTCCCTCATCCACTAGATTGGTCACCTGGTCATAAAAAGGCGATCAGCTGGGTCAAGCAGGACATGACTTTCCTAAATCTGTTCTGTCTAGGCCTGATCCCCTGGCTGTCCTGTATGTGCTACAAGATGGCACCTTCCCAGACACCGAGGTCAGGCTGACAGGCCTGNAGATCAACACTCCCACCCAACTTGGTGTCATCTGTGAACTGACTAAGGCTGCACTTGATCCCCTTGTCCAGATCATTTACCAAGATATTAAACTGGATGGTTCCAATATTGGCCCCAAAACTGAGCCCTTGGGGGAACACCATTGGTGACCTGTCACCATCTGAATTTAACATGATTCACCACTGCTCTCTGGGCTCAGCCAACCAGCCAGTTTTTAACCCAGAGAAGCGTGCACCCATCAAAGCCATGAGCAGTTTCCACACAAGAATGCTGTGGGAGACAGCATCGAAGGCCTTACTGAAATCCAGGTAAACAACATCCACAGCCCTTCCCTCATCCACTAGATTGGTCACCTGGTCATAAAAAGGCGATCAGCTGGGTCAAGCAGGACATGACTTTCCTAAATCTGTTCTGTCTAGGCCTGATCCCCTGGCTGTCCTGTATGTGCTACAAGATGGCACCTTCCCAGACACCGAGGTCAGGCTGACAGGCCTGTAGCTCCCCAGATGCTCCTTCCAACCCTTACTGCAGGTGGGCATCCCACTGGCCAGTCTCCAGTTCTCTGGGTCTCCCTGGTTCACCAGGACTGGTGATAAATGGTGGAGAGAGGCCTGGCTCTTCCACCGCTCCCTCAGTGCCCCGGCGTGGGTCCCATCTGGCCCCACAGACTGGAGAGTGCCAGTGGCCCAGCAGGGCACTGACTGCTCCTCCTGGGTCACAGGGGTCTGTTCTGCTCCCTGTCCCTGCCCACCAACCCATCCCGGCTGCCTTGAGGCTATCGGGTCTTTCTGTCGGAGACTGAGGCACAGAAGGCAGCAAGCAACTCAGCCTTTTCCTCATCTTTGGTTACAATGTTCCCCTCTGCATCCAGTAAAGGATGGATATTTTCCTTGGCCCTCTTTCTGTTGTTTCTTTTTAAAAACACTTTGTATCATCTTTCACAGGGGTGCCCACACGGAGCTCTAGCTGAGCTTTCACCAATCCAATTTTTTTGTCTACAAGACCTGATGCTATCCTCCTACTGTTCTTGAGCTGTCTGCCCCTATTTCCCAAGGTCACAAACTTTTTTTTCTCCCCAAGTTCCAGCAAAAGCTCCCTATTCAGCCAGGCCAGTCTTCTTCCCCGATGACTCCTCTTTTGGCACACAGGGACAGCCTGCTCCTGTGCCTCTAAGATTTCCTTCTTAAAAGCATGTCCAGCCTTCCTGGATCCTTTCATTTTTAAGGGCTGTTTCTCAAGATGATCTCTGAACCACTGTCCTGGACAGGCTGAAGTCTGCCCTTCAGAGGTCCAAGATAGTTTTGGTGAAGCTCTTCCTTACTTCATTGAGAACTGAAAACTCCATCATACGGTGGTCGCTGTGCCCAAGATGGCCTCGGAGCTAGAGTCTCCAGTGGGAGATTCTAGCAGAATCTCTCCAATGGGAAAATCTAGATTTATTTTACTATTGTTGCTCTAGTAATAATATGGGCAAGACAGTTTGAAACCAATTCTGAAAATTCTTATAGGGGATCTTACTACCAAATGAATGAGAAAGTATTTCAGATGACAAATTGTTTTTGTTCAATTATTACAAAGGCATTACTTTTAATTTCAACAACAGTCACTTAAGCCAAGATAGACCATAGGACAACTTGTTCTAAAAATAGCTGAATGTAACATCATGTAAACATAGTATTTCATTTCCAAGACAAAGGCCCCGCATTTTATAAATGAGAAAAGACAGACTATTTTTTTTTAATCTTGGTGTTTCATTGAAACCCTTATACTCCTAAGTCTGAGAAAAATTCAAATTTTAAAGATGAAGGTTTGGGGACTTTAGTTGATGATATAATTAAGTGAAATGGTAGAAAAATTAATAAATAAACAAATTATATGTGATTTTATCACTGAATTGAGAAAGTGGAGCTTTTTCCTTATTTTTTCATTGTCAGTCAGATTTATTTTTTTATTTCCTTCACTATCTTTGCTATTCTACTTCTCATTGTTACAAGAACACCTCCATTTTCTCCACTGCTCCCCAGTGCAGTACTGTCATTTTTCTCCCCAGGATTACATCAGTATCACCCAGGCACACACTCTTCTCACCACATGACATGACAACAGACATAAACTCAGTTTCATTCTCTCCTACTAATCCCAGAAAATGTATGCAAGTGCTAAAAGTAAAAAGCTTCATAACTATTATTATGTATGTATGGAGCATTTAAAACCTCAATTTTTTTTCAGAACATTAATTCTCAGAATGCTTTTCCCAGATCCCCTCCCTCTTCCTCCACACACATATCTTTCTATAAAATTAACTTCAACATTTAACAACAGTTGAACTCACATGTGAACCTTCTTGCCATAACAGCTCCAATAGTACAGATAACAGCGAACAGGTGCAGTGTTCTTTAAATTTTCTTAAATCTTTTATTCTCTTTGCAGCTCTTTCAGAAGCAATTCCCAACTACCATGCATATATACCAGCCTCAGTTATCCAAGCTGCCACTTTTGTGGATCTGGCTCAAAATGAAGACAGGAGCATTATTTCACTCTATTTAACATTACTTTAAATAGCTTGAAACATTTTCCTACAGCTGAGACACTAATATAATGAATTAGCACAAGAAAATTACAGTATGAAACTGAGTCTGTCCTCATCAAGGACAGTTAAAATTGACTAACGATGACAGAGATATTATTTTCATGTTATTTTTTTATTTAATGGAAGTGCTATAGATTCTGAGAATTANATCTTTATTTTAAAAATAAAGATATATACACATATATAAGATTAGGACTGCAAGTCAGGAATTCAAGGGACCCCATCAAAACATTTAATCCTTATTCTTTCCTCCCATCAAATATTTCCTACTGGGATTTCTAGCAAAAAGCACTTTAGCAGTAGCCCAGGAAGAGAATGGCTTGGGTTGGCAGGGATTTTAGAGATCATCCAGTTTCAACATCCCTGCCTTGAGCAGGGACACCTTTCACTAGACCCCATTGTTCAAAGCCCCATCCAACCTGGCACTGAACACTTACCAGGGATTGGCTATTCAAAACTTCTCCAGGCAACCTGTTCTTACATGATTAGAAAGGTTTGATAATGTGTCAAACAGTCTATTACCAAGCAAAGTAGCTAACCCTATGAATTGCTGGAGACAGAAATGTTCTATTATGCCAAATAACAATTATTTAATTAAACAGTAATAATATAAAAAAACAAAAACCACCAAAACAGGTCCCAGGGGAAAAAAAGGTATTTTTATTACTATTTCATTTATTTTTACTACGGTATCTTAGACTGTTTTCTGGTTGGTTCATTTTATTAAGCAGATTAAAAGTCACTGATACATGTATCAAAGGATTGCAGTAACTTGCACAGACAGACTGATAAAAATCTCCAAGTTTGCCTTGTGAAGCCAGAGCTCTCTACTTTTAAAATGCTTCTGCAAATCCAAACCAGAGCATGTTTTAACATCACAACCACTTAGTCAGGCTCACTGTCATTGGAACACTGTTATTACAAAGAGCAGGAAAGATTCTTCCTCATAAGACAACTGCAGCATTCAAGCTGGCTCCAAGCAGTAATTTCATTCTCTTTCAGTGTTTGCTTCTCGGGAGCCAATCTTATGCTCTAAAACCCACAGATTTCACTAAGACACTTTTTCTAAACACAAGGAAACTCAGTCCAAGACAAAGTCATAGGGTTGGTTATCTCTGACATTCCATTTGGATGTGTAGCTCTCATTCCAAAAGCAACAGGGGAAGTTGGCACTGAGTCAGCTGATCCCTGAACACTGACTAGAGGAATAGGATTTTAGCATGAAGAATCTGACTGCAAGATGAAACAACCATAAAACTGGACCAACCTGAGAGCTGGGAGAAACATCCATTTCTTGCTATTCATAATTGTCTACACAAAGGATGCTGAGGCTCATTATGGGCAGATCAAATATCCCAGGCATGTAGCCTCATTTCTGTGATCCTCCCAGTCAGTTTCACAGGCCTGTAACCCAATACCTGAAAATCTCTATATATTTTTATCTATTTTTATATTTTTATNGGCACCTTCAGAAAGGTACATACCTATGGAGTCATGGGTCATCCTGAAACCAGTAACAAAAAGGTATTAACAACTCTTTAATTGTACATTATTTGAAGATTTCTTCTACAGTGAATTCTGAGCTTATTCCACACCTAGAAGATGAGCCCCACTACATTATTCTACATTTTAATTTTTGAAACAGAAGACATGCTAGCAAAATGTCTCAAAAATCTGCCTTATGAATGAAACAAATTATGGAATAGATTAGAATGCATTAAGCACTGCTGCTCTACGTACAAACCTGCTGCAGCATTGCCACATCAAACTCTCAAACAAATCAAGAGACTAAGCTCAAAATGCCTCAAAAAACAGAGAATATGAATGAGAACCATTAACTGGATACAGAATTCTCAATCCGTACAAGAAAATTGATGATTTCTGTCTGGTCACTGTCAGAAAAAACACAATGCATCTGAATTCCAAATCATGCCCATTAGACAACTTGTCGTAATAATTTTATTTTCTTAGTTCTCCCATTTTTTTAAGAGAACGTAAATTTTCACTAAAAGAGCAGATTCTGGCAAAAGCCAGACAAGTCGTAGCTCCTATCAGTAATAAAAGTTACCAATTTTATTGATTTCACAAAACTGAAACTAACTTGGGTTGTATGACTTCTTTTCAAGTCTAAACAGACAAGGTGACCTTGAGGCCCCTTCCAACTCCACCTTCTATGTTTATCAAATTAATGCTCTAATTAAGATGCTTTTCTCAATCTAAACATCAAGCTCCAAAGAGGTTCTCATTGATCTTACCTGTCCAGAATTTGTAAATGACAGAAATGCAAAATGAGATTAAAGAAGCTAGTATGATCAGAGAATGGCATGATTTTGAGACAGCTGCCAGAATCTTGGTCCAGAAGAATGAAAGCAGGCTATGGACAAGAAGAGTCTATTTTTTCCCATTACCCTTGCTAGGTAATATTGGCAGGCAGGCATAGTGACATGGAATGTCATATGCTTCTCTGATACAGCAATGCCAGCAGGTGATGGATAACTGGGAATTTTGAAGCATAAAAAGAATTAACATTTATCTAAAAATAGGTATCAATAGACATTCAGTTTCAATTTATGGGACAGAAAAAGAAATAATCAAACCAGATGGCATCACTTAATGAAAAATGAAGTTAAGCACTTTGGCAACACGACGATACTGGTAAAGCCTCATTTTACATAAAAAGAAGGTTCAAGTCACAAAAGCAGGAAAAATTATATGGGACATGAATTTGACTGTGATTTACTAGACTATAGACATTTCAAGCCTTGAGTTCTCCAAAGCAAATAACCTAGTAGCTCAGGATCTTGTCTCTCAAGGAACACTTCTGAAGTTGTAGAGGTTTAGGAAATGTTATTGGTGAGTCAGACCATGTTCTATAGGATGCACCTGTCACCCACAGGATAATGATCTCTAGAGCTGACCCTCTACAAACAGTGAGGAAATTCTCATCACAGGCTTGTCTAGACCAGTCCATGTATATAGGAGGACAAGTTTCAAAGGGCAGCATGTAATTTGTGCCTTCTAAATAAACTACTCTGATGATCCAGAATCATGAACAATAATCTTGATGTGACCCGGAATATCTTCTAGACAGAGCTATAGCCCAATCCTCTAACGAGTCTGATGATTCCAGAGCAACAGGCTGAACTGCGGCTGCTGATCCTGACAAATGCTGTCAGACAGAAACAAAACTTGATGCTACACTACAAAGCAAATCTTCTCAGACACCTGAGGTACAAGAGGCCACATCAGTCATAAGCTGCAATGCAAAAGCTGGATCCCATATGTTAAAAAAACTCAAGTAAAAGGTCTTCCAATATTGAGGAAGTCATATGCCAAGGTCCACAGATTTTGTCCTGCTGAGCTCAAGCATTAAAGAAAGCTGAACTCTTAAGTCAAAGGATGAAAACATCAGATCACCCAGAGATTCCTGTTCCAGTGTCAGAAACACCAGAGCTTGTTTGAACCAAAGTTAATGGAGCCCTTCTAGTCCCCTTCCACACTAAGTGCCATCCCTAACCACAATCAGAGCACTGACATCAAAGAAGCTCCAGGAAGACAGCATGTACTGCCAGATGGTTTATTATCTGTCTCCTGACACTCATGATGTCTGTGCTAGAGCCCTATCAGCATTCAGAAACTTGTAGGTCATCCTTCCAAACCCAGATTAGCAGCAGGTAATCAGTAGGCACTTCTCTACCATTTTACATTCCCAGCAACTACATCTCCTCCCAAGACAGGAACTCCAGCAATGGAAAACTATCTGGCAGGATTTCTCAAAAAGAGAGCAGCCTTGGCGGGCCAGTATGTCAATGATTTGGGGTACTTTGAGGAGGACAATTGTCATTCAAAGTTATTAAGTGATTAAATGGACCACTTATCACCAATTTGTTATCCTTGAGCAGCACAAGGATTTGCTATCTGAACTCACAGGATTAGCAAATGGGCTGCACCGGGATGCGCTGCTTTACTGTTCTGCCTTTGCATTGGAAGCTGATCCAGAGTGAAGGCGAAGATATTTGGTTTCTTAGGTCTGCAAGTCCCTCAGAAGAAGAATTTGGTCAGTTTCATCTGGAACCCATGGAACTATAATGAAATAATTTCCACTAATCACATCTTCTCCCACGTCTTGATAGCACAAAAGGAGGCCTCTATTTAGCTGTTGCTATTTACAGGGAATACCAAGACCATCATCATACCCAGCAAAACAGAATTCACTTTGAAGCGTACAACATAAAAATAAAAAAAAAGAAAAATCCCACAAAAAACCCAACAAAATAAAAACTATTACTCCAAAGTCAAGAGGTCAAGTTTAGCACATGATTCTCCACATGACTGTAATTTGGTGACCACAGGATAAAGAACAAAAGAAGCTCCAGCAGGAAGTACAGTAAATTTGTCTTTTCACCTTGAGAACCTGATCCAGATAAAGATGCTCCAATGGCATGGTTTGGATCCAGGGAACTGGTGAACTGGGCTAGCGAATCCAAAACTACCTAGCTGTGAAGGGTGGTAGGGTCTTAAGTGTGGCTAGTGGAAACTATTTCACTGTGGTTGCATATGCAACTGACCAAATCTACTTTTGGAAGAAGAAAAAACAGATCAGTTATTTCAACAGAAAATCCAGTATGTCAGGAAGATTTTGGCTCTTCTACAGAGAAAGGTAAGTCAGAAGACACTGGAAATATTCACTGTAACAGGGAACATAAAATCACACCTTAAGGCACTGAGAACAACTTCACACTATTGAGGAATGCACATACTTAGGTTCCTGCTAGGGTTTACTCCTTGACAGAAGTAATGTGGCATTACTGAGAAGAGGTTCCATTCCTGGGTAAGGTTCTTGCCTACCTACAGGTCTGCGATGGCAAGGGTTAAAGGGCTGTCTCAGGATAAAGAGCTAGAATCTCATTTCTCTCAATCTACCCTAGAAAAATGCAAGAGATGAGCTGAAATAGGTGACATTGTTGGTAGATGTTTTTCACTTATTTGTATTTTAAAATCAAAAAAATACAAACCCCACACTTATTAATGGCATTTCACACTAACAAAATAAAATATTGACAACTAAAACCACAGAAGATAGAAAAAAAAAAAAATAAGTGCAGGTTCGACTTTGTCTAACAACTGCAAAAATTACTTTGAATAAAATAAACTGGAGGAAACCCTAGAGCAAACCAAACTAAAATATAGCTCTTCAGAGCAGCATTGATTGTGGATCAAAGGGAAAGGCCATCAAAACTTCCCAAGCCACAATGTTTCTGCACATCTGAAAAAGAATTAACTCAGAACAAATATGGAAGTAATAGCAGGTCTCTGTTAAGCCAACAACAAAGAAATCCTTCATACCATGAAACAAAGTTATGTCAAATTCTTCATTTTTAAAGATACAAGAAGCTCCTTTAGCACAATGCTTTTAAATGTTATTTATAGTAACAAAATCAAAGACTTAACATAAAAGTCAAAGGGATTATCATAATAGTCTAGATACGTAGAGGTTACTTTTCTGTTTCATTTGTGGTCTTCAAATATGAAGATGCAAAACAAAAATACTTCCATACTGCAACATGATCTGTTTCAACTACACTATCTCAGCATACCAGATGAAGTAACAATCAGCTTTTGGACAGCCAGCCACATTAAACAGTGGCTAACAATTCCAATGGTTGGTTTTCATGCTTTTTTCCATCATCAGTTTCCCTAATTAATTAGCATAATTTTCTTAATGTTTATGAGAGGAAACAAACAGCTCTTAGTTAAGAGCTGGATCCTGTCAAGATACTACTGCAAGATACACATGAATTAAGACATGACTATTACTCATCCAATATGCACAAGTCACCTGAAACACAAGAACTCTCCACAGAACTGTAAAGCACATAAGTCTTCTGTAACACAAGAAAGCCTTTCTTTCAGAACAAAATTTGGAGAGGAAAAATACTAGAGGGGTGATCCAGCACACAAATAACCAAACAAGGAATACTGTTCTCATTCTTGGAATTTTCTTCTGCTTTATTGTCAGCTTGTGGCAGAGACTTAACTCAGCTGCATTTCAAAATACCACTTACAGGAAAGGGAAATAATAAGGGCAAGCTATTAATAAAAAAATCTTTTAAAATGTTACCATAAACTATCACCCTCCATAGGAAGAAGGTCTGTGCTTCTGAGCTCTGCATTCCCAAAGTGACCAGTCTCCACTCATTCTGTTCAGGTCTTTGGTTCAAAGTTCTACAAATAACAAAGGATCATGTCTAGAAGTCAAATGATAAAAGTTGGATCACCTAGCCTACTTAAAACTGTCATCAGTTCTTATGTGGCAGAGTATCCTTGGCCATGTTTTGTTCTCAGTATTTTTCATTTCAATAGTTTTTATGCAGAATTTTATGACATTAAATTTTTAAGAGGCAGAATTCACTATTTCAGGACTTCCAGCAATAGCTTGAGAGTCCTTGGGAAGCTAAACAGATAGAAGATTTTTCATCTGAAAGGAATCACTACAAATTGCTTTAACTACTCAAGTGTTTAACCTTTCTATACAATTTTAATGAGTTCCATGTATGATCAGAAAACAACAATACGGCTACATCAAATGAGGATCAACTACGAGACAAAGGAAAGACACAATGTTTCTCCTCCTTCCTGGAAAGGTTTTCTTTTGTTCGCATTCTTTTAAGTGTTCTTAGTCTATCAGACACAAAAAGCAGAAAACTGGCATGGAGATAATGCCCAGGTCATACGTAAGCACTGCTGTAGTCTGCTGCAAAGTACAAAGTGAGTTGACATATCGGGTCTACATCAAAGACCTGCCCTTTGGCAGGTTGTAAAGACAAGTTGCAATTTTGTCCATAAAAATGTGTGTTCTACAAAATGGGCTCTGTAACATGAACTGTTAGTGGTATGCCACCATTCCATTGATCCTGCACATGCATTCATTTCTCAGGAATGCTTGTAAGCTGGGCTATGCCTTGCCCTAAGATAAGCAGACTTGCACAAGGAAAAAAGCAGCGTGTCACAGACAGAAAGGTTTGACTCTCTGCAGGAGACTTCTTCCATAAAATGCAAGTTCTGATACAGGACATACCAGTGGCTCGGGCTTTATTGCCTATATCACATATGTAGTATTTACAGTAAGAGATTAACATAATGGGAGTCTTTTCCCACTTATGTTTTAAAAATTAAGGGAACAGCTTGAAAAAACACTGCAGTGCGGGAACTGAAGTTTTCAAAGACCCCTTAATCAAATACTGAAAATGAGTAAATGCAACACTGACAGTCTGTTTGGAGCCTCAGCACTTACACATTACAATGTATTTTAAGACTGTCATGTAATATATTTCTCTGAAGTAATTCTGCTTTTTTTCATCATGAATATGGGAAACGGAGAGCTGCGAAACAATTTCAGGCTCAAGTCCAGTTTTTGTGCTCATTTTTATCCAAAACTATTATATGGTACATTATGAGTTTCAATATAGATTGAGTACAGAGACATGACCATATCAATTTCAGTCATAATTACTGTGAGAGAAGTAGTAACAGAGAATGAATGAGGCAAAAGTGTAGCCACAGAAGGAAGATGATTTTACGACTGTGAAACAGAAGTACTATGGAGACGCTCTTGGTATCATAACTACCTCTCCCATAGATTTCCTGAACAGCTTTGAGTAAGGTACTTAATCTTTCCATGTCTCAACTCTGCATGGGTAAAGCCGAGGTCAAAATACTTAACCTCATAGGCATGTTGCAAGTATAGAAACATTTGCATTTGCGAAGCTACTGGTGCTGCTAATAATAGCTGTGTATGTACAATTGAAACATAAAATTCTGCTTCAGCACTGTTTGAAAGGTGTACAAAAAATTAAATACAGCACCTCACAACAAACAAAGAAAACATATTTAAAATTCTGCAGTTCTAGTGAGGGAACTTACAATAGTTGGGAAACTGGCATGCAAGTACATCATTTAAAGTGTACATTGTAACATATGGACAAGAACAACAGAGTGATAAAGCAATGCCAACAATGTCATCTGTGTAATTTCATAGTTTTTAGCACTTCACTTTGAAAGCCTAATATTGTTGCAATGTAAGGGCTTTTATAGAAAAACTACAATGTAAATATCCATACAGATGCTCAATGTATTAATACACCCTCTTTTTCCTAAAAATAATTCAGCAGTACACAGTTTTACAACATATTGATCTAGGTAAGTCATGAGTCGGTTTTTGTGAGTAGGTATCAATCACTTCATTGTTTACTTGTCTGTGGAAAGAAATTGATTTAATCAAACCTTGCAGTAATACATTATTGATGTATCCCAAGAAAACAAAGTCATAATGAACCATCAGGGTCCTAACATAAAACACTGTAAGGAGCAGCAATTTTACCTTCAATCTTTCATTGTGATTTGCAAACATACATTACTATATACAAGTAGCAAAGACCAATGCAATACTGTAGTTGGTCTCAGCAGCAGCACATATCATTCACATAACAGACTTGGGACAAGCTCTGCAGAACTTGGCAATCCCAGGAGGCTGGACAAAACCACACTGTGGACCTTGTGTATCTCCACTACTTACATACAACAGTGTATCATCTTACATTCTACTTGATTTTAGCATATCATTACTCTTCTGGGGGGAAATGTGAGGCAAAAGGACATAGTGAAAATAAGACTCTTAGCCCTTCTCCACAGCAGTGGCTCAGCCTTTGTTCTCCAGAGGCTTTAAACTTTTCCATGTATTAGACCACCTGGGAACAGCAATTTTACTCAATACACAATAAATTCCTTTATGCTCATTTGTCAAACAAAATGCAGCTTACAATGGTAACTGCTGCAGCAGCTTGAAAGAGTAAAGTTAGGATAGCAATTTGATGTATTTTATATACTTTTGAATGCATGTTCATCAGCTCAGAGCATGGAGAAACAAGTACCGTAGGAACATCTGCTGCCAAAACTATTTTGGCAAAGGTGAGTATTTTACTGCAGCAAAACTTCTGTTACAGTCACAAGAAATAAGAGCGTACAGTAGCGACACCATATCAGAGCATCTTCGCTAATGCTGCACTATTACAAAATGTTGGGGGATGTGTAACGAGCCACATCAGAATTTAGCACTGCCCAAGCCTACGAGAGTACCTCGATACAGCTTACAGAGACATCTATAGGTAGTGTCTGTCTAATATCTTATAATTATTTACATAGGAGAGAGAGACTGAACTTCCTATCTAGGAATTTGTACAATGAGGTGAAAACATTTTTACAAGGAAAGTGCTTCATAAATACACTAAACAAGTAATAGTATTGTTATTAATATTATAATAGTGGATAGCATTATCCACTACCAGAAACAGATGCAACACTAGTAATAGCATGTTACTTAAACAATTCAGTCTGTATCAGAGATGAATAAAAGGTAAAGTTCGTATAGATACAAAAAAGCAACGTAGCCGGCAGCCTATCTTTACAGCTTTGTCATCTTTCTACGCACTCGGCTGGAGCTGAACCAGACTCAACTTTGCAGAAGACACGCATACGGACGTGTACAACCATACGTGCTGTGCCGTGCGTAACTATTTGTTGTAAAATTCCTCGAATGAAGAGAACCCAGACATACTCCGAAACGGGAAAACAACACAAACAATGTACTCTGTTACACTTAGCAAACAGTAATACAGAATCATGAGAACAGATACAGTAGGATAAGGGAGACAGTTTCTTAATGAAGTGGGAATGGACCGGGTCTCCAGAGCCACGGTGATTTTCCAGAAGCGAGTTCCATTGCCCTGGATATCGCCCGGCTCCGTGGTGGAGGTAAAGAGGGTGAAGCGAAATCCCAGGTCAGAGTTGTCTCTAACGCCCCTCACCCCTGTCCTGTCCCCATCGAAGAGATGGAAAGGCAAATCCCAGCTATTTCACTTTTCTCTAGATTTAAAGGAGGGATTGCCTCGGGATATCTGATGCACGAACTTTGCAGAGATAGACACGATCCCTGGATATTTACACACATACACACACACATGCAGAAAGAAGAAAAGAATAGAGGCATTTCCTCACGCACGCACCGCGGAAGGGACGTAGGTATTTCTCCTCTCCAGGCAGGCAGGGACGGGCTGCCCGGACCACCAGCCCGGCTCAGCCGGGCACACACAGCGGCACCCTCCCCGCTCCTGCACGGGCACTCCCGCGCTCCTTCCCGCTCCCTCGCACACACGCCCCGGCTCGCTCTCCCTCGCACTCGGAGTCCCCCGCACACTCTTTCCCCCAGACTCGCTCACACGCTCTCGCTCTCTCTCCGTCTCTCCCCCTCCCGTCCCGCCCCACAGTGGCCCCGGCCGCCGGCAACAAAGCGGCGGGCGGGCGGGCAGCGCGCCGGGCTGGCGGCGGCGGGACGCGCTCGCCCCGCACACACACACACAAAGCTGCCGCTGCCACCGCGGCACCTACCAGGCGGGCAGCCTCGGCCCAGGTGCGGTCCTTCTTCTTCCTCTTGTCTTTCATGTTTGCATCTCATTGAGGTGGTTCGG
>VZTZ01007245.1:17500-92802 GCA_013400955.1 Drymodes brunneopygia | reverse complement strand
GAGCAGGATGGCGGCCGGCCGGCGCCGCCGCACTACAACTCCCGTGCTGCTCCGCGGCCCCTCCCCGGGGACGCGGCGCTGGGGGCGCTGCCGGGACGGGGGCGGCGGTCGGAGGTGGTGGCGGGGGCGGCCCCCTTGGCCCTCTCGGCCCCTTCTCCTCCCTCTATGCCCGCTTCGCGCCGCACCGCACTCCACTAAACCAGCCCGGCACACCGCCCGGCCCTCCCCCGGCGTGCGAGCCGCTCGCTGGCTCTTACTTACGGCTGGGGCAGCCCACCGGCCCGGCGGAGCCCGCCCGTGCTCTCCTCGCTCGGGCCGGAGCCGCTGCGGAGGGGCCGAACCACAGCCAGCCTCGGGCGGGCCGGTGCCAGCGCGCAGGGACCCCTCGGTAGCGCTTCAGCTCCTGTTCTTGTCGGAACAGGAAAGAACATCTTGTTCCAGTGTGTAAACAAAGGGAGTTGATATGCTGCGCTCGTAAAACCGCCGAAGGAGGTTTTCTTTAATTGGATGACCCAGGATTAAGATGCCCACGAAATGCGGAGCGAAGGGACTTGGCACACCTTCCTGAGTTGCAGGATATCGTTTTGCGGGGTTTTCCCCCCCGTTTCCTCCCTTCGCCCTCATACTGAACTGCATTAGGAATAGTATCAAAATACATTAGGTATTTTTTGTTCGGATTAAAACGAGTTAGAAATTATTCAGGGTTTTCCGTATCCATCTGTTCGGTGCCTGCTCCCTCCTTTGTCCTCTCAGCAGCACCCTTGTTACGCCTTGTCTTATTCCTTTGGTAACATTAAACCTTATTTCTCCGTAAATACACAGTTTGGTGGTGGTGGGGGGAAAGTCACGCCCAACTACCACAATGCTTAGCCTGTTTTATCAAGAAAAGGACCAAGATAGCACTGAGGACCTTCAGCTCCTCAAGGAGACAGAAGAACCTGATAGCATCCCCCAGACATGCTATACGAGCACTCGCATAGTCTGGTGTTTTGGCTCTTCTTCCTCACACTTACATTTTAGTGGGAAATAATGCATGGAAGATAGCACCTTTCCAGATTTCATTATTCACTCCCACTTATATAAAAATATTAAAAATATGAGCAAAACAAAATTCTATTAAAACAGCTGCTTCTAAATTTAGTTTTGATTCCAGTCTATATAGCATAAAGTAGAGGATTTGAGCATGCCTCAGAAATGTTCTTGAGAAAAATGTTGCAACTGCAATGTTTCAGGTTTGACAGTGACGTTGTCCAAAAATTTTTGCAATCTGCCAGGTGTCGAAACAGGTACATATTCCTTTGTTTAGTGAATGTCAGCTTTGTCACCTTAGTAACATTTAGAAAGAGAATACTTGCCGTTACTATCACTGCTCTGTGTTTTGTGGTTTTGACTCTATTTTCACCTTTTTATGTCTCTGTCCTACTTCAGTTTTTTTACCTTTGCGTTTCCTCGCCTTTAGTGACTTTGTATTCCAAATCATGCAGGTTTTATTTACATCTCCTCCCCCATGCTAAAAGCCTAAGTCTGTAGTAATTGAGTACTTCATTACAACTGCCTTTGAAATATCTTTGTTGTTTTCAGTATTGAAAATACAATAAAATGAAAGAACATAGGGACATTTATCAGTCATTCTCATCATAACAGGCTGTTGGAAGACTGATAGAAATGTTCTGCATTAGTTCCCATCTATTCACAAGTAGCTGCTTCACATACATAACATGAACTTCTTTTACTCACGAGACCTCTGGTGTTGCAGCAGTGGTGTTGGACAGAAAAGGACATTTGTCAGGAAAAGAAGTTCAGTGTGCCCCTAAAGCTAGTCTGACTTTGGGGATTTTTTGGTTGGTTTGGCAGGTTTCTAGTATTGTCTGCTGCAGTCAGGATTAGACTTCCTTTTGGGATTTCTGTGGACCCTGAAATAATCTTTTTAGTTCTACATCCTTTCTATTGCAATGGTGAAGAAACAAGACCAGTGTCATGCTGTCATTTAATTTATTTGCATCATTCTTACACAATCCAGATGCTTCTAAGTCTTAGAATGGTTTGGGTTGGAAGGGACCTTAAAGATCACGTAACTCCAGCCCCTCTGCCGTGGGCAGGGACATCTCCCACTGGACCAGGTTGCTCAGTGCCCCATCCAACCTGGCCTTGAAAGTTCCTTCTGAAAATGGTTGAGAATCTTATAGTGACAGTTAGTGGTGCTGCCTTTGCTGGAGAAAGAAAACCTATTATGCTCTTTGCTGTATTGGAGCACCCACTGGAGAGTACCCACCAGAGCAGAGAGGTGGAGGATACTCTCTGTGTTTCATGAAGAAAAAAAAAAAAGAATCTGTACTCCTAAAATAGAATTGTATGGGGTTTTTTTCCTGCAATAAATCTTGTAGCTGAATCCAATAAAATTTGCCAGCATACACAGAAACCAAGTGCCTCAACAGAAGAGTACACTTCTGCTTTAAGGGAGTTAAAAATCATATGTAAGTCCAGAAGCACAGCAGAAAAAGGTCAAGTTCATCTTATGGAAGAAAGCATTTGCTATTGATTATAGATACTATTTACTGCATGAATTGAACCTGACACTACAGGAGATCATAACTGTTGCTTCTCTAACTGAATTGGCCATAGGAAAATTGACAAATGGTGAGCTGCCTTCAAATTGCAACCACTGGAACTATGGCTAAAATCTCAGCATATATAACATGTATAAGTATGTATATGTGTGTGTGTGTGTGTGTGTGTGTGTGTGTGTTAATATTTACAGCACATTGTAAACCAGATTGGATAACCTGCAAATATTACAGAAAGATGTTGCATTAAAATATATAAAGAATTTTTACCTAAGCACTATTTGTGTGATATTACAGTATTTATGTGTATTACAGTACCAGATGTTACTGTTTTGACCATGGATGGACTCAGTTGTTTATTATGGATGTATTTGTGTCCAGTTACTTTTTTCTTTGCATCAGTAGAATGGTCATGTGATACCAAAATAATATTGGAGGCTGATTTCTTCAGTACCCAGTGAATGCATTTACCTGAATGTCTATAGAAGATTTAGGCTTGACATTATCTAGTAAGTCACCTGAAGAACATTATTCTTGTTGTTTCCTGCATGGAAAAATTACTTTTGATGTCTACTACCAGTTTTTATTCTTACATACAGTAATACTCCTGTTAAGCAGAAATCTGTGACCTCCACTTCTAATGCAAGTGTTTATATACATCTAAATATGCATTGCTTCAATACAAAGAAACACTGTTTCAATACAAATTCCTATTTCAGCTCTTACAAAAGAACTAGTATCAGCTGGTACATGAAAATGCCATATGTGTGCAGAATGTTTTATTCACAGCATGACAATTCAATCTAATGTGCCACTTCTTCAATGGAAATCATATTCTCTACAATCAAACAAGAGATGCTGAGTTACAAGATAATTTAAAAAATATCCCAGAAGATACTAATGGAGTAACTGCATTTCCTAAATTAGTGTCAGCACAGTGGTGACAAAAAGCAAACATGAAAAGTTGGGTTCATGCGGACTTACGGAAACTAAAGCCATTGGGATTGACAATTGATGGTTAACCATTTACAGACACTGGTGTCATAGTTGTAGTGTGTTTTATACCGTTGATTTAAAGAATGCCTATTGCCAAGTATCCAGACAGTTTGAGCTTCACAGCATTTATTACACTTAGTGGAACTTTCTCATTTAATCATATGCCATATGGACCTGAATCAACATCCCGAGTTTTTCAAATATGTTGCTAAGTCAAAATAACAAGCTCAGAATTTGATGCTATCAGGATGATGTTACTGTATTTGGAAAATCTCCTGAAGCTGATGGAAACAGATCCTATAGGCTATAATTGATATGGGAGGGTGAAAGTTAAATTTTGCTAAATACTAACTCATATGCATGGAGTGTTCTTGAGCATGCCATCTCTTCTTTGAGATTGGTAGAGGTCATAGAATATGTAGAAGAGCTCACTTTTCCCCCTCCCAGCTCCCGCAAAAAAAAAATCACAACCATATTTTTCAGTTTTCAAATCATTGTGTAAATTATTTAGGTACACCTAAATTATGTACATTTATTCCTAACTCTGCAATATGTGCAGAACTATTAATAACAGTGCACTGTAAAATCTAAAGTTTACCTGAGATCTATCTCACCAAAGCAAATTTTCAAATAATGAAGGCTTTTTCTGTAGATACCGAGGATTTATTCTGTTGGCTTTAGAGTTCACCACAATTGTCATTACTTCCATCTCAGACAGGAATGGACAAATAGTATAAATTGTATAAATGTAGGGTTATTTCCTTTTCTCCCTCCCAGCCCTCCAGCAGCCAGATGAACACTCAGGTCTTTTTTATGGCACTGCAGCTGATCTAATAAATGTGGTTGCAGCTAAGCTGAGGTCCACTTTGCTGTCCCAACATGTCAGAAGGGTTACACCCAGCATAGAGAGCTTCCCAAGCAGTCACCTTCTAAACTACCTCCAATCAGCACCTCCCTTGGCCATGCTGGCCATCATTTCTCCTGCTACAAATACCCACCCAACCTTTCCCAAATCCATAGGGACAATTTCTATGAGAAGACCATTGTCTTTGAATAATGAAGTTTACAAGATGCCATAAAAACATTGGAAAGAAAACATTTCTTTGTGCATACACAACAGAAGAGTAGCAAACCTGCCTCTGAGGCATTGCACTCCAACTGCATACAGATCACACCTCCTGGCAGTTCTGTAAACCTCAGAGGAGCAGGAAATGTCTGCAGATGGCTCGCAAGATTACTTTCATTTTTATATGACACAGTTTAGTCAAATCAAAACCAGAGCAGCTGATAGTTTATCTCATCTGCTCTTTTTTAGATGCTTATCTAGTTGATTATATGGAAGTTGCTGCATGGATTATAAATATGCAATTACAGGAGAAAAAAAAATAGAACTGTTTACTTGCAGTGTCTGTTTTAACAGAAATTGTATAAGTTCCTATCTAGAAAGTTATTCCAGAATTCCAAATGTATGGATGTTCTAATACCATATTTCAACCAATATGAACTTCACCCATAACATAGACAAGTAATGAAACAGCACCTCACGTTCTATAGAATATCAAGGAATTGCGAAGCTGTCCCAGAGAAATTACAGGCAAAATTTATACAACATACTCATGATAAACCTCAAGTTGTCACAACAAACCAATGATTACAGGACAAGTTTTGGTATCTAGAACCTGATATGAAGGACTGAATCTTAATACTAAAACTACTTACCAAAATTAAAACAAGTGACTCATTGAGTACAATTGCAGCCTACCCCTTGCAATTTTTTTTTCTGTGAATGGCTGATATCAGTCATTTTTTTGTCAATCACATAATTTTTTGGCAATTATTGCAGCTATCTAGCTGTCTTTCTGGAATAGACAACCATAAAATGACCAAACAGAGCATTTACATTGTGTGACATCTGTTGCTACACTTGCTTTCTGGTCTGTTTTCAGCCAAAATTGAAAACTGTAAGAATTAGTACCATTTATCTTCTTGCAATGAATATTTTTTTATGAGAATATATATATAAAATGTCATCATCAGGTTATAGTAAAGCTGATGAGGAACTAGAATTTTAAAATAGACTTCACAGATGACCAGAAAAAAAATACAAAAAATTACAAAAAACCCACCACATGAAAAGAAAAAAGAAAAGAAAGAAAAGAAAAGAAAAGAAAAGAAAAGAAAAGAAAAGAAAAGAAAGACTAAACCTTAAAAATCTTCTCAATGGAACCAATTGCAAGTTTAAGGAGTAACATGGCATGCATGTAATCACATAAATAATTTCCTAAACTAATGCCTGGAGACCTACACACATTGAACTAACGTTGCTGTGTTGAGATTCAGATACAAAACACACAGTCCAACATCATGAAAAGTAATAAAGATCGTGGTTGTACTACAGATATGCAATTCAAATTTGCCTTTCTAAGTTCAAAAGCCTAGAATCCTGTGAAAAGGGAATCAGAATTTAAGTTGTCTGTCTAGCTTGCTGGGGGAAAAGGACTACACACATATAAGCTATCTTTGGGATAAGTACACGCCTGCTTGCACCTGCTTGCCAAGGGCAACTTAGAAATACTTTGAATTGTTTGTGCATAATGGATTGCTTTCCCTTACCTTGTCTGCATTACAAGATAAATGAACAACACAGTCTGTTCAGCCTTCTGCTACTTGCAGGTATCTACTTGCATGCATCTGCAACTTTTAGACAATAATAAAAATAGGAGTGAAATAAAATATTAGTTTATTAACACAACAGACTTCTTAGGAAGGAGAATGGGGTTGATGCAGTGCTGGCAGAGAGCATTTCTCAGGTGCACTGATGTGAAAAAGCAACTTCAGTCTGAGGAGTCTCTTTTTGTGTTTAGTCGAGGCTCTTGCTGCAGAAGTAGTGGAGGGTTTTCTCTTTTGCTGCTCCCTTATGGCTGTGAAAACAACCAACAGCTACACCACATATCATATGATGCTTCAGCACAGATCAATAACCAGCTTTGGTCTAGATGTATTAGATTACATTTCTCTATTTGAGCTGTGCCAGTTCTGCAGGAAGAACAACATCTTCTCTCCTGAAGTTAGCAGAGGAATCTGTGAATTCTTGGAACAAAGAAAGACATTGAGGTCTGGACCATGTCCAGGGAAGGGCAACCATGTTTGTGAAGGATCTGGAGAGTAATTCCTATGAATAGTGGCTGAGAGAGCTGGGGATGTTTAACCTGGAGAGAAGGAGGCTTGAGGAGACCTTATCACTCTTTACAACCACCTGAAAGGAGGTTGTAACAAGGTGGGAGTTGGTCTCTTCTCCCAGTCACCTGGTGACAAGAAAAGAGGACATGGCCTCAGGTTGCACTAGGGAAGGTTCAAGTTGGACATTAGGAAGAATTTCTTCATGGAAAGGGTTGTCAAGCATTGGAAAGGATTGCTTAGGGAAATGGTGAAGTCACCAGCCCTGGAAGTTTTCAAGAAACTTCTGGACATGACACTCAGTGCTGTGGTTTAGTTGGCATGGTCGTATTTGGTCAAAGGTTGTACTCAATAGTCTTGAAAGTCTTTTCCAATCCTAATGATTCTGTCATTCTGTAATTCTGCTGATCAAGGTCCCAGCTCTGCAAGACACCCCACTCACACCAATACTTGCAGAACTGGTGCCACTTTACATTTTGTCTTATATTAGCTATTAAAGTGTAATGAGATAGAAGCCAAATAATGACCAAATAACATAGTAATTAAAATGACAACATTTTTGTTATTAACCATAGAAATGTATGTGTTGTAATTTGCAGCAGAGACTGGTCCTTGGGAGTGTGAATGTAGTGTGGTAACCACATCAGATATTGGTTTGTAGGTATCATAACAGCAAAAGTATAATCATATATATCTATATGTATGTTGAAGTTATGTGCATTTGACTTATAGACTCTTCTTAAGCTGTTAATAAATAATAAGTTTAAACATTCTGTTCAGACAAGAAAACAGGAGACTTAGAAACATGCTACTTAGAACTGAGGTTAAATTTTTTAATGTCAGTTTTCAGTGCTTGGTTTCTTCAATCATATTTCTGTTTTTGTTCTCAGCTACTCTCTGCTATATCTCAGATAAACTTATGCCCACGCTTGGACAATTTTATTCGTCTGAGCCATCCACTTTCTATCCTCCAGCCATTCAACTACAGATCACTTAGACCTTAAAGAAATAAAGAAAACTAGTGTTTGATACCACCTCTTTCCTTTTGTAAGAAAGAATTTCCCATTATAATTAAGGAGTAAAACTTTCATTTCTATTCATATATACAGTTCATCAAGCTCATTATAGGCTACAAAATTAAATTAAAATATAATGTCAATACTGAGCATCTGGCACATCACAGTTGAATTGGCATGTATTTGCCCATCCAGTGACATTTGAAAGTTTAAAGCAAGGTGAAATCTGAATCCCTTACTGTTCCCAGTTCTATAACTTTTTCAATTTAAAATATGTGAGTAGCCCACTGAAGTTCATGAGACTAGCTGTGTTAAGGAAATATTTAAGCATTACTGGAACCAGGCTCCCAGCATGGCAGCAGGTAATATGTGCACTGGAAACTATTTGGCTGGATTGCAGAGGGCACATGGAAGAGACACATACGTGTGGTGTCTGGATCTGCTATATCTTTGTAAATTCTTAAAAAGTCAAAAGTGAGTGTAGCACTTTTCTACTATGCCCAGTAGATCTTGTAGTAAGATATAGAGGTAACTTACAGGAGTTAATGTTTTAATTGTCTATTTTCCAGATTTTTTTTAAAGCATCCTTTTAAATATGTGAGTTTATGAAGTTAATGACGTTAATTTTAAGTAAACCATAAAAATTAATAAAACACAGACACAGATGATTTTGTATGTTCTTCAAGAAGAATTAGCGCCTATGGATGTTTGTTTTTATTACTGCATATTGACTACATAACTACACTGGGTTTTATATTACCCCTGTGAAGTTTACAGATAGGAAATCCTATCAACAAATTATGACAAGTTACTGGAAAGCTGATTTGGAAAATGTAAGGATTTGCATGGCAAATGACTCTTTTTAAAGCCTGAGGCTAGGGCAGGGGCAGGAAGTAAAGGTTACAAGGCAGATTATAAGTGCGTGCGCAATTCATAATGAAGGTTTGTGGACTGTGAGCTTTCTAGATCAATCACTTCAAATAGCTGCCTTTTGGATTATACTCAACAATTGTAAGGGGGAAAACCTGTAAGGAAGTTACTTGGGGAAATGAAAGAATCTAACATATTTTTAACAGGAGAGTTATAATTTCTGATAACTGCCTTTATAGCTGACTTGATTGCTCTACTCGATTTGCATTTAAGAGATTATTAAAATAACCTTATAATTTGCTACATTTATCCTGCTACAACTTACAAAAAAGGAAAGAAAATAGTTATGCATGATTACTGAAAGTGTTTGCAAGAGGATAAAGTTCTGCATGCATAGCATTTACCCTGCCTTTATGAAGGCCAGCCATTTGCATGCACCAAAAATAAGATTTTTTTATAAAAAAGGAGAAGTTGTCTTTATTTCATTTAAAAGATCTAAATTGGTTATTTATAAACAAGTAAGGTAACTGGTACAAGGAATGCATTACAAGCAGTTTTTCAGAGCATATGACAATGTTCTTTATTAATAAGCATTGTGGGAATAAAACATCGTTTACGCCAGTCCAGTTATAATGATATTTTAGGCAGATAAATTAGAACATAACAGCTCAGCAGCAAAAGGCCTACTGTAAAACTTCCTTACATAACATATGCTAAATTCTTAGATGCAAATTTGCCATTGAGGAAGGGGCTAGCTCACAGCCTATACATCATTTACATGATGCATGACAGCCTACGTTACCTATTATGCAAGAGCACACTACAGAGAAAATACCAAGATGTGTTTTTAATCTTCCGTGTGACAGAGATCACTTCTATTTTTCAGCTGATTGGTCCTCACTAAGCAGCCCAACCACATCGACTGCAGCCACATCCTTTCCCAGATCCATTTATCCTATAAGTGAATGTGTCCTAGCAATTTCAGGGAAAAATTGTTCATTTTTAGTTTTCCACATCAGGATTAGTCTAAGGTTACTAAGAAAGATAGAATGCTGTTCCTCTAATTAACTGTTTTGAAGACCAGTTCTGTAAACATTTACATGGAGGATTAATTTCGTGCATCCATGAGGTGATCCTGAGAAATATTTCTCATGCTTGCAAGACAAGAAAAGGCTGAGATGCCTGAATTAGGCTCAGGCATGAATGCCTTAATCCAAAGTCACAAACTCCAACACCTTTCCCCTAGATTTGCTTTGCCTGGAAATGTATAAAGTCCCATGGAGCCTCCCTGTTGAGCTGCCCATTCCATGCATGCTTGATACCATGCTGCTTCTGTGCATGTCTTCTGTGAGCAGCCAGGCAAGGCACCTGAAACTCTACCTTGAAGGTAGAAAGCAGCATGTGATGGGGCATCTGGTTACATTTAGTGATTGACTGAAAGAAAACAGTCTACTTGTAATCAAAGAGTTTAGTAAGGCGCCTAATAATACTCCATCTCTGATTCTGAGAAATAGGAAGGTATTTTCTTATTTACTTACTTCAATGTTGTAGTTATACTTTTTTAAAAAGTGAATAAGCTAGCTAAAATATACAGATTTTCTTTCATAAGATCAAGTTTCACATAAAATTACTCTAGCTTTATTTTTGTGGTTATCCATACGTTATTAAAACATTCTTTTCCTTTGGCATTTCTTCTGTGGGGAAGAGGTTGGAACAAGAGTTTCAGGTTCCAAAATAAATGGAGGATGGTTATTCTGGTCTGAACAAGCAAAACTGTGGTCTCTGTAGTCAGGACTGCAAACCAGATTTGGTTTAAAAAGTATCATATGTGAAATCCTACAAGGCACAGAAGAAAGAAAATGTTCAAATCAAGATGCTGCAGTATTGCAGAAATTCTACAGTCAGATCCTGGCTCTGCTCTTTCTTTGAATCCCTGGAAGTCAGATGCTTTTTCTCTAGCACAATTCTCCAACTCGAACTAGAGATATTAATATTTAATTTCTTCCTTCATTTGTCTTCCTTGCTTATTCAAATTGAAAGCTTGTCTGAACAGGGACTGAAAATCTCCTCGTATGTATACATCATGGAATAAAGAGGAAACCTGATCTTGCTTTGGTCTCTCAGGCTACCATATGAAAGAATTTATATATATTTTTTGTATATATTAAGGTAAGTTGTATAATATTTGAAAAATAAATTTTCCCAGTGAAAAATTATTATCTCACTTTTTTTCCCGTGGAGATTTCTAGGGAAAGTCAAATGTTGAAATATGGCATGGGAGCAGTCCAGTCTGTGGACTGAGGGGGAGAAAATTGTCAGCTGGCCAATGACAGCAGCTTTCTGAATATTTTGCCCAAATGGAACGTCACAAAGATATGAACCAGCAATAATTTTATCAGACTGCAGAACTGAATGAATTTGACAGTTCTGTACAAAGGAGTTTTCAGCACAGATGCAAACATAAGTATAAATTATTGTACTAGTGGCTGTTTATCATTTCTAAGTGATTTCTGTGCTTATTTTTGAATAAGAAACATTAATTGTATTCCTGGGTTTTTTCTTTTCTAGTAATTCCATTTTCTGAAGAGTTTGAGACTCTGAGAATGGTGAGGTAAATTGTCTGACCTGTGTCCACATTCAAAGGGTTCCTTAAACTCAAATCTCCTCAGGTTTTGCAATTTCATGACTGAAAATCACTATACCAAGCATTGTAAAATATGGTCAAAAGGTTTCAATTCACTTGAGGTTGATCAGGTTTAACTAAAAGAAAATTACTCTTCAAAAATTACTCTTTACTGCTTAAAATATGAGCAACTGAAGAAAAATTCAGCCTTACTTTCACTACCAGAAACTGTGGAGTCAACATGATTTGCCTTACTTGTGTAGCTCCCATGCCTCTGCTTTCCAATATTAAGACTGCGCGAGCTGTGGTAATGATTAGGTCTACATTATTTTTTTGTGATTCCAACATTATTCCAACAACGCTATTCTTGCTGTTTGTTTTGTCTCCAAGTAAATATATGCACTTCTACTATGCAAAGAGACAGATTTTTTTCATCAGCAGAGAGCATGAAAAGGTAAGAAACCCTTGCCAAATTAAATAATTTTTTGTGACCAAACGGAAAGGCATAAAAATAATTATATGTAAAATGTAATGTATTGACTCTTTTAGCTGCCACTCTTCCCTTTATTTTTCCAGGTTATTATTCTTTTAAAATGCAAATTCTCAATATTCTTAGAACACTGGCAGTTCTATCTTCTGCAGTTGGGGATTTCAGGTTACAGAATATTATTCCACCTGGAACTTACAGGTTTTGTGACCTTTATTCCTAAATACCAGATTTCCATAGCTTTATGGAGTTCAGTAATCCACAAAGTGTATTCGTTCCCTACAGACAGTCTCAGCATATCCCATAATTGGTTGATTAAATATGTAAAAAGATTGAGATGCAGCTAGTTAGGAGTTATGGACTTATGATATTTATATTTGTGGTGTGTTGACCCTGGCTGGGTGCCAGGTGCCCACCAAAGCTGTTCTATCCCTCACCTCCTCAGCCAGACATGGGAAAGAAAATAGAACAAAAGGCTCATGAAAAGAAGGGAGAGATCACTCATTACTTACTGTCACAGGCAAAATAGACTCAACTTGAAGAAATTAGTTTAATAAATTAGCTATCAAATCAGAGTAGGAAAACAAGAAATAAACCCAAATCTTAAAACACCTTCCTGCCGTCCCTCCCTTATTTCCAGGCTCAACGCCACTCATGATTTTCTCTACCTTCTTCCCTGAGGGGGCACAGGGGGAACACGGAATGGGGGCTACAGTCGGTTCATCACATGTTGTCTCTGCCACTCCTTCATCCTCAGGGGAAGGACTACTCACACTCTTCCCCTGCTCTAACGTGGATCCCTCCCAAGGGGCACAGTCCTTCAGGAACAGACTACTCTAGTGTGCGTTCTCCACAGGGTGTCAAGTCCCACCAGTGAACCTGCTCCAGCATGGACTTCCCATGAGGTCACAGCCTTCTTTGGTCATCCACCTGCTCCAGCCCAAGGTCCTCCATGGGCTACAGGTGGATCTCTGCATCCCTGTGGTCCTCCATGGGCTGCAGGGGCACAGCTGCCTCACCATGGGCTGCACCATGGGCTGCAGGGGAATGCAGCTCTAGTGCCTCAAGCAACTTCTCCCCCTTCTTCTCCACTGACCTTGGCATCTGCAGAGTTGTTGCTCTCACATATTCTCATTTCTCCCTCTGACTGCAAATGAACAGTCTTTCCCCCCCCATTCTCAACTCTGGTGTCACCATCCCTGATGGATTTGGCCTTGGCCAGCAGTGGGTCCGTCCTGGAGCTGGGTGGCATTGGCTCTTTAGGACACAGGGAAAGCTTTTAGCAGCATCCCATAGAAACCACCCCTGCAGCCTCCCGCTACCATAATCTGGCCACACAAACTCAATACAATGCTTCAATCAGTTTCCTTACATTTTGTTTGGAAACTGATACTTTGTTCTTCCAAATAAATAATTCAGAAAATGTACTACATTTTGTAACTTGGGAATGAAAGTCAATACTATTCATAGTGCTGTTGACATGCCGTCTAGTAATTTATGGAATAATTATGACCATATTTGGGATATATTTGTTCCCTACACTTTGATTTGTCCTCCTCCAATACATCTTGACAATGTTGTTGTAATTCATGTGTATTGTACAGACTGAATAAAGACAGGCAATTCGTTCCAGACAAATACATTAAAAATGTAAAACAGCTGTTTGGAGCTCACTTTCTCCACAAGACCTTTACAGTAGACATTTAGTTAGCAATGAAGGAATTCTACATTTCTGCCCTTTGTTCTTAGTCCATGAGACCAGAAATGATAATTTGTAGTGAGTCATTATTTAAATATGTTTAAGCCTCTAAAAAATTCAGATGTTACATGCATGAAGTGCTTTATTTTAGGAAGTGAGTGATAGGCAGAATTGTACATATATGGAAATAAATCTTCAATACCTTAGCCAAATTTTATACAAACATCTAGCCTTACCTATCATAATTTTCTCAGATTTTAATTTTCTCAATTAAAAGACCTACACAAAGGTATAAATTTATTTCCCGTTTAGTGGTGATTATTATCCTCATGATCGTATTTTGAAAGTGATTTAATCTTTAAAAAATGTCTGTCATGGTGAAAGAGAAAATATTTCAAAGAACAGCACAGACAACTTTCCACTGATGTTAGTAGAAATTTAAAAATGGGGAATTGGGCTCAGGAAGAGAAAATCGGTAGGAAAGTTACCATTGACTTCGTGAGATCAGGATTTTTTTTCAGCCCTGACTATATAACCTGGAGATTTTGATTTTACAAATTTTATTGAAATTCATGTTTCTATACTACATAGCTCATGGGCATCATTCCAAAAACCTTAGAATTTGCAATGACAGCAATATTAACAAATAAAAAGCACAACTAATACTTGTCAGCACAGGTAACATTCTATAAACATACATTCGTGTTGTGTTTCATTATGGTCTAAAAGCAGAGTTCCATCAGAAAGGACATGGCTATTCACATCATGAAAACAACTAGTTCTAAAAATTTCATTTGAAAGTAACAGATTTGTAATGTTGTCTGAATTGAGTAGCTGAAATTGTAATTAAAATATCACTGTTTGTTTTATTGAGAGTAATCAACTTAATTAACAGACTCTCTTTTGTTTAAATTGACTATTTTCTTTAGGAGACCATCAATAATTTATTTAAACTAATTCCTCATTAAAATTAAGTATGAATTATGAAATTACTGTTTCATAATGGTACCATAAAAATGGAGATCATTTGCAGATAAAGATTGACATTTTTAATTGGTTTTGTGCATTACTCATTTTCTTTCATCATAAAGGAGCACTGGCTTACTTTCAGTGATTAACAAGAGTATTCCAATAATATTAGAATATTTTAAAACCTTGACTATTGTTAAAATATATCTCGTCACAGTTACCTGGTTATTTGCAGAATTAAGAGAATAATCAGTGTCTGATTTTTGGTTAAAGCTCCAGCTCAGATAAAACATATATAAAAGAATGAGATACCACTGTCATAGTTACATACCATTTGATAAATATAATTCTTGCTAAATCTGGCAGAATAGGGAATATTTTCTAATTTTACTATGATTATTTAACATAATTATGTGTTAGCAATTGTTTCAATTTCTTTTTGTCTCTGGCTAGAACTTTTTCTTGTGGAAAGCCGTAGAATAAACTCTCTGATTTGGGACAATGGTCATTATTTAAATGTAACAGAAATATAGGCAGTACAGAAATAGATCTGCGCTTCATGCATCAAATGTATAAATACATAAATTTCCCGTAGCAGTGAACGTTTTAGATTACTTCCATATATATATAACAGCTCTAAAAATTACCAGGGACACTGTCATTAACAGCAGCCTTTTTTAGAAACAAATTGCACAACAAATATTACTAGTAAATTGTGAGACCCACAAATGAAGATGTGATAGGTAATGCATTTCTTTTTGAATGTTCATGTAACCAGTAGAGCATTACTTGGTGTAGATATTGTTTCTGTAGATTGTGACAACATTACAGAAGAGCTGTTCAGAGAAATGAATAGATAAATTTGGAATGGAATATTTTGGGGACTTAATATTTTTTGCTATTGAAGCAAAGGAGGTCTACATCATCAACAGGTTGAAATTGACTTTATCAAAGAAAAAGGTTTCAATTTGACTTGTATTTTAAAATGCCATTCTGCTGGAAATATGAACACTGCATTTGTAGATTCTGATTTAGAGTGACATTCTCTCCCTCTCGTTTGCCCTTCCCAATTTACATTTTATTTGAAATGAAAATTTCAGATTCCAGCTGCATTTACTTTCTCTTTTTATTTCAGATAACTCCTTCAACAGCCAAACACCTCTTCCCAAGGCTGTGCTATGCTTCCTGTAGACTGAACCTTCAGGATGCTTCTCGGTTCTCACTTGTGCTTCAACAAAGTAGTTAAAAATCCAGATGATAAAATAATGAATCTTAATAGAATTAAAATTCTCGGCAGACCACTACAGAATTTCTGGAAAAATATTTCCACTGTCAAAGTCCAAGTATTGTAAGCACTTTCTGAAAGCTCCTAGTTTTTGTCAGATAATTCTATTTTACTCAATCTATAACACCTTTTAATAAACCTGTATCTGCTGCAGTATTTTTTTAAATGAGAGGTCTTTGGAGGATCTTGCAATGGAACCTTTGTATCCAGAAAAAGGAATTCTATTTGAAATATGGGGAAACTACAGCATTGGCGTGTTCAAACTACTGAGGGCATTTTAATTCCTATAAAGAAATTAAACATTTCTTTAACATGAAATGTGCTCTTACTTTACAAGTTCACGTGGCTTCCTTTTCACCTTTGAAATAAACATATGTTGTCTTTACTTCTGAATGTATCTAACTCGTTTTATAAATATTAAAAGTAAGATAGGTGGTTAATAGTTCGCATGCTTGGACACACCAATGTGATTAAGGGATCCATTTTTTACTTTCTCTTTTGGTCTTTTATTACATATACTTCTAGACAATTTAGATAGTGAGCATTCATGACCATAAAAATAAAATAAATAATTCTTCTGCTGTTTGTTCACAATGTAACAAAACCCTTTAGAATGCTTTCTCAAAATCCACTGCATATATATATTATTTAGTTTTGTGCTCTCACTAGATAATGTACCATGAAAATAGAAATGAATAGCAAAACATGATTTTGTTATTCAGTAATAACTGTGAAGATAATGATATGAAATAAGAATGCCACTCTCTCCGAGTAAAACAAACATTAACAGATAACATGCATTTTAGTCTTATCTGAAATATTCACTAGATTAAAAATTCATTACCTTCATTGCAGATTTTCAAAATTCAAAAAGAAGTCTATTTCATTATTGGATTCCTTAACACTTTTCCTATGAGGGCTATTTTAATAAGAATTCAAACTAAAAAATGTAATTACAGGTCTAAGAGCATCACTGCTGTGACTATGTGGACTATTGTCAGTACATATAATTTAATTATTTGCATTATCTTGACAGCATGCTGATATTTAGAAAACACAATTGCTTTCTCAAAAGTCACTAAAGTGTAAGTTTTTAAATCTGCTTTCTTCTTGAAAGCTAATCAAAACTATGAAATTTTGAGACCTAAGAGCTTCTGTGACTCAACTTTTGAATGACAGTTCTGACAGGGGAGATGCATATTTGAGTGTATCAGTTGCAGTCTGAAAAAATTGAAGAATATTATGAAAACAATTATTATTTTTATCTATCTTTAAGTATTTTCCATAAGCTTCATTTAAGCTATATTATAAATGATGGAAAATATTATAATTTGCCATATGTGAGAAATAAGTTTAATTTTTTGGCAAGACTTCAGCTTCTAGACATCTTCCAAGTGAATAAACACTTTTTGTTGCCAGGAGCACTCTTTGGAAGGTATTTATATTTGCTGTTTATCTCATTGTTAAGTGTATTGTAAATTTTATTTTTAAAAAATGGAAAAGCATCTCAAATTTACACCACTGCCTTCTGCTGCTGTTATTATTATATTGTGTATAAATATTGTTGTGTTTTAACCCCTGCTGGGAGCTAAGTACCACACAGCCACTCTCTGTGTATAATTATGATAATCTAAGATATATTCAGGAGCCTCTCCTGGCTCAGTATCATGTTATAGGAGTGCTTAGTTAAGGAAGGGATCCTAGGGGGGGGAAAAAAAAGGAAAGAATACATATGTTTTTCTGCATTAATTGTAATGCGGTCCTCTAGGTTAAAAATTTGTTTACAGCTTATGCATTCTTTTTGTGTTTGGAGGTGTGTATATGTTAATTCACACATTAGTCTCAACTAAAGCCTGTGGAACGTTTGTGTTTGTCCAGGGTGGGCCTCGTATGCCTTTTCAGATAAAGATTCATGATCTACATTGTTGCAAAGTAAGACTTTTAAAAAGGGAAATAATGACACTGATTCAATGCAATAGGTAGTGGTTTCCCTAATGGGAATTTCTAGTTAGGAGTGTTGATAATCATGTATTAATGTACATGTTCTGGATTATGTAGAAACACAGATCCATATTTTATGATTTCTTATACACAGATGTCTTTCTTGGGAATATATGCTCAGTTGGTTTCAATCAATGTTTCAGTTTTGCTTATTTTTCAAAAATTGATTCTTACGTCATTCTCAAGTCTTAGGTTCAGAATTTTCCAATCCATAACTTACTTTTAAATTAATATAAAGTCAAATGTAGTTTTACAAACAGTATTATGTCCTTCCACACAGTGATGCATTTCCATATCTATTATTAATGCCTTGGCTACCCTCTGCTTTAAATTACTTTGTGTGTATAATGCCTGTAGCCTGTGTTTTGTGTGCATTATCTCCACATGCTTCACCCTGTTTTCCTGCTCAGATCTGAGCAGGGAAATTTTCTTTTTAAATTCATGGCAGCAGCTTCTGAGTTATCAACAGCTCTGTCACAAAAATTTGCATCTCTCACCTCATAATGGTTGGAAGACAATGTCTGTCTCCCTGTACCATGTATTTTGATACCAGATATGATCTTTATCAGCTGTTCAGTGCAAACCTACTCGACTCAAGTGAGATTTAGTGACAGTTTCTTTTAGACTTACAGGAATCAAAAAGAAATTGGTTACCCAGAAAGAGGTATATGTAAGTATCACCCTGCTGCAGTTAGAGTGGAACAGAGACAGCATTTATATACATAGACAAGCAAACCCTGGAAAAAAGTACCTGATGGTCACAGAACTTGCATTTTAGCACATGACATGTTGCAGTTTTTTGAGAGGCCATGATAACAATCATGCACAGGGGTATTAGTTTGGGCAGGCAATTTACCATTTTTAAGCATAATATTTGGCTTTCCAGCATTGTCATAGCTGCAGTGTGGTCTAAAGAGAGTTACATGAATAATTGAATATTTGCCTTCTCAGCCAAAGTGAAAAATGTATGTGGTGGGAATGAGTCATAAAGAACCAAATTCGTGGCTTTTTACACTAGGAGAAAAAAATTTATGCTAAATTAAACATATTGTTTGTGCTGTAACATAGTTTTTTTTTCTGGCAGTTGAGAGAAAATAAAAGCTTATAGACATCCACATACAGCTGACTGCTCCCATTCAGTAACCCAGTAATGAAGCAGCTGACCCAGGTGCAGGAAACCAATACCTACTGTTTCTCTGACTTACATGTGCAATTCCTTGGGGGATTAAAACTATGCCTCACCAAATTTAACTCTAATACTTCAGCATTTCACACAGAATCACAGAATAGCTGAGGTTGAAAGGGACCTCTGGAGGTCATCTGGTCCTACCCCCTGCTTAAGCAGGGCCAAATACAGCATTTTTGACACTATAATAAAAAAGTGAGGTCTCTAACTTGCCAGAAATCTCCCTCCAGTTTTCATAGGAAGCCCTTATCCATTGCTAGAGTACTGTTCTGAAGTGGCTTGTTTTGATTGCATCTGACTAGTTTTTTTCTGGTTATGAATGCAATCTGAATAATTGTATCACACCATTATAAAATTTGGAAATACATTGAATAATCTATAATATGCAATAAAAAAATTCTTCAACAAAATCTGTTTCATGCTTTTCTATGGGCTTCTATAAAACAGTCTTGCTACTTAGTCTTCTCTCCAATAAAGCAGCTTCTTTGGGGGGGCTATTCAAATTTTGCCCTGAACTGTGATTGCAAAAACTGGGGATGGGGCAGCAGTATTCCATAGTGCAGTATATTTAATTTTCTCCCATCCTATATATTACATGACAAGCTTGAAATGTGATACAGGAAGAATTTAAGCTTTCCTCCATCACACTAGGAGTTTCTCAAAGTAGCAGAATGGGAAACTCATTATGCTAAATACAATTAATTTTGCACTACTTGATTTGTAGAAAGCAGACATTATGATCTGGGACACACATTCTGTTTTCCCACATAAGACAATACTGTATTATTAAAATGTTGCATAAAGGCTGAAAATACAAAAACTCTTTAAAAGGAAACCCTAGGATCTGGTTTAGTTCTGAAAATGTTCTTAATGAAAATTGTGCACTGCTAAGCAAATAAATTTTTTCCTTGAATCTGATGAAACATTTGTAGTGCATTTAAGGAGCAATTGAGGGAGGGTGTCAACTTTATGTGTTCCACCTAGAATTGCAGGGTTAGTAGGACTTTCTTGCAGTTTATACATTACCAAAATTTGTATTAAGTTATTTATTGTTTTAAGCTATGCAAAATTTTTGTTAAATCAGTTACACTCCCATATATGTAATTAAAGCCACAGCTTGGACGTCTAATAATTTATTTGTGCTGAACTATGAGAAGGAAGAAAAAAATGAAGGGAATAAAAGCTGCATTATTTTAGCAACACTCTGGTCCAAGGCAACTTGAGACTGGGCAACTCCATTCTATTTCTTGAGATGGAGAGCATAGAGGTGGCACAGGAAAAGTATAAAGTCAGGTGCTGAAATTTTGAGTTGTAGATGTTTTTAGGCACCTAATTCTAAGTGAAAGCATTGAGTTAAATTCCTAGTTAGCAGCTAGGTGTAGAAATACTGCTAGGGATGCTGGCCTGGTGCTGCTTCTGATGTGGCTTAACATCTCTCCAATATTTGGTCTTTCCTTCATTATTTGAGAAGATAAATAATGGTATATTTGCTCTTGTAAATTTTTTTTGGCCATTCATGTACAAATTTCTTACTTGTGTTGCAGAAGGGAAGATTAAAGAAGCAGACCCTGAATTTCAGTATCACAATTCAGCATTCAATGCCATGAGCATATTGCAGCTTCTGTTTGCAGTGTATGCTTTGTGTGTAGGCTGGGAAAAAAGGCACAACTGGTTCCAGATTTTCCTGTTCTGCAACACACACCATGCAGACCATCTGCACTTCTTTTATGGACTGATCTAGCATACTTTCTACTGTCAATAACAAAGGGGGGAAAAGCAGGTTTAGAAGAACCCTACAGAGGAGTAAAATAATCTGTATTTTAGCATATGGTGTGCTTATGTAATATTCTCTATTCTGTCATTTTACATTCTCTGAACTGTAAGATAAATCTGTGAAAAATTCACAAAACAGTGACATATAGTAGATGTTCAGGATTTTCTTAGTTCTGTTAAAGACTTATTTGCTCTTTAATGAGAATGAAAGATTGTAAGAAAGGTCTAAAGAGACATTCACTGGAAATACTTAGCTGGTAACATGCTAACTAGGAGCTGAGGATCTACATGGGATTTTTAAAATCTTTTATATGCTTATAAATCCACAATTGCAAAACTTTAAAATGTTTCTTAACATACCTACATGTGATTAAAATATTATGTGCTTAGTCTTGATTATTTTCATCAACTTTTCAAACATAACTTTTAATGTTTAACTGTAAGAATAACCTTAATGCTATTCTAAGGAAAAAAGGCATCAGACAATGCTTTTTATGAGATTAATGAATATATTAATACACTCTTGATGCTGTATTCCCATTTATGAATAAATTATGCAGCTAACTACAAAGACACTCTAATTCTGGATAAATCTAGTTTTTACTAACACCATCTAAAATTTCAGAAGTATCAGTTAGCTGGCAGCTATATAAATGATTTTTTTTCTTAATTTGTTTGAGAAATCTGAAACTAAGGATGGCCACAGTACTCTTGTGATAACAATCAGAAGATTAGACAACACGTTCTTTGTTTCACAATGGTTACCAAGACCAATAACTACTCCACAAGATCAAACACAGTAATGATGAAACTAGTCATATATTTGTGACTTAAAAGAGTGACTTTTATTGCTTCAAAAGTAGTTTCTCATTTCCTTGGAAAAGCACAGAAGAAAGCAAAAACTGTGTATTGCAAAATAAGAAGTGATTAATCAAAATATGAGAAATATGTGCAACAGCTTGGGGATCTGAAGTCCTGAATTTAGCCTGGAAAAGTAAAAATGCAGTATCTATCACCTTTACCTATCTCCTTTCTACAGTCTTGGCAAAGGTTAAAATTGTGATTTCAAAACCTATAAAATATCAGAACATGTTATTCATTCTCCTGGTAACTGCTGCCCCACAATTTTCTTGGGTACTGAAGATTATTTTTTTGTTCTCTATAAAAGTCTGTTTATTTTAAAATATTTACCACAATGCAACATTATTGGAGTGGTAAGTGTAGTTTTGACTTCTTTTCAAGTTGCCTCTCTATTTACCAGGAGGAGCTGGCATTGAAAACATCATTGTTAGAACTGGCTTTGAAGTCGGTGTCTGTTTTACAGGCTCCTTTGTTCAGTGGTACTTGCTGCAAATGTTGAACCTACGGCACAGTACAAGGGATTAATGGTGGTACTGGCCCATGCCCCTGATGGAGACTATTAGAAAGATGAAGGAAGATGTGTAGCTGATACTGACATTCTTTCCAGATGATGTTGTAACAGTTGTCACAATAGCTCTTACATGTCCTTTGTAGCATGATGTATATGTTTACTAAAAATAATTTTAGTTACAATAACACATCTATAATATTTTTTTAGCCTTTTGATACATAAATGGGCACAATAGTACACAGAAACTGGACAGTATTTCTTGTTGTTTGTGAACCAATTGTGTCTGGTATTTCAACAGTCACCCAGATGTTGCCAGGACAACAGAATGCAGATATAGTTAGTCTTTACATGATATATATAAATATATATGTAGAGAGAGAGAGATTTAATAAACTGGAGATTTTTAGACTTCACTGCTTTTACGTGATTACTTTAGAAGTGCCCCATCTTGTCTTCACCAAGATTACACAGAGGAAGTAAAGTGAAGTAAGCTAAAGACTTCATCAACCCTCTTTTTTTTCTCGTTAATAACATACAGGCCGAAGTCAAATATCCTAGAATTCACATAAAGTCTACACAAAAAAGTGACGAGAAGAGCACAGAATAGAGGAGAAAGTAATTTTCGGATTTTTGGGCAGTCTTCTAAATGCCTGCTTTTTTTTTTTTTTCTGGCATGGTACAAGGTTTTGAAGGTGGAAGCAAAGGGCAATCTAGGAGTAAATACAAGTGAGGCACCTTTTGCTTATTCCTTTAACCTAATTTTAACCTCCTATCTTTAAAGTAAAGGAGAAGAATAGAAGGTTGAGCATATTCTTCTCATGAGGAAACCAGATTTAATTAAGAGTGCCATTTGAGCCCTTCATGAGTCCTAGTCTCTACTTAAATACGTGTGGAAAGGCTTTTCACATCATGCAGGAATTTCCAGGACTGTTTTGTAATAATTGGGACTGGCAGCAACCATGAGAACTGCTCTGGGGCAGGTTTATTAGTAACTAATAATGCTTAATACGAAAGAATTAAAGAGGCAAAAGCTTTATTCTTTAAAATATTCATTCCCAAGTTTTAGATGATGGGAGTACTGTTGACCATTATAAATTTTCATTGCACAATCAATGCAGCAAAATTGTAACTGGAAACATGAAAAATCAAAGTGATTTCAGGGCATTGGCTGTGAAAGCATTGGAAGTTGGAAAGCATTGATCTGTCAGAAGTGAGGCATGGAGCAGCTACTGAATTTCCTCAGGTCTTAGAATGGTTTGGGTTGCAAGGTACCTTAAAAATCATCAAGTACCAACTCCCTTGCCATGGCCAAGGACACCTTTCACTAGACCAGGTTTTTCAGAGCCCCATCCAATCTGGCCTTGAACACTGCCAGGGATGGGTTGATGAGAGCTGTGCCTGTAGGCTTGACTGAGTGCTTCATCAGAACATACCCTGAGCAGAAATCCCTTCTTGTTTCTCTGTATTGATCATATTGAGATGTACATTGAAAGTTGAGCGGTTGGTTATGATCCCAAATGAAAATATGGTATATGATCATTTTGGGACTGGTCATTTTCTTTCAAACTGCCCTGACCGGGAAATTGGGTATGTTTGCTAAATGAGATCCTTTTATTTGAGTGTGCTTTTGGCAATTGAGAGACTGACTAAGGGTTTGAAGGTGTTTGATTTGCAGTCCTCTAAGATTATTCCTCCTGGATTAGCAGCATGATTGTCTCCTGTGACACCATGCCACTCTCACATACAAAACTGATACCTGTGTCTCCTAAACCTGCTTCTCTACTGAGGGGCTCTTGATTTTTGTAAATGCTCTCATCTTTTCAGACTATACAGCTACTGTGAGGTCAGAGTTTGCCTGTCTTTAAGGTCTGGTATTAAGATGTAGCTGTGACTGTCTGATCGTCAGCATTTTATATATACATATATATATATATATACACACACAAATATATATTTATTTTTAAGCCTTTTTATAAAGAGCTTTCAAATGAGGCTAAATGAAACAGACATGGCAGCAGTAACTGCACTCCAGGTGACTGTTTCAGGTTTGACATTTTGCATAATAGGACAGGTAGGTCTGAAATTGTTGATGTGAAGACAGAATGAGGGAAGGCATCCCCTTGTGAAGGGTGATGTTAGAATTTTATTTCAATTTGTAGGCTAACTGTATAAGTCTGAAAAGGCTTTGCACTGGCTTCACTCCCATCGAGGAAAGTAAAGACACTAAAGATTATGCCAGTCTGTTCCCAGGGATAAGAAATTAAAAATCTTTCTCTAGCAAAAAATGGATATTTAAATGACCTTTGAACTCTGTACATAGTGAACTGTTATGTATTTGAGAGCAAATCTGTGATAAAGAGGAAAATTAGAGAGAGTAAATCCAGCAAAAAATCTCTCTTGCATTCTTTTTGCTCAAATATGTATCAAAATGTTATATAAAGTTTTAAAAATTTATTTCTATGTTAATTTTACTGTGTGTTTTTTTAAGCTTTGTTTGAAAATTCAAGTTGAATTGCTAAATTATGGGGCACAAACACCCAGTAAAGGTAATGGTCACATTTACTATAGAAAATTAGGTGTGGTTTATGATGCCTCTTTGGACAATGGTGAGAAAGAATTTGCTTGAGTGACCAGCAGCTCCAGTTAGCTTGAGGATATTGCTGGGTTTTATCTATCATTACTTCTCTAGCTCAGAGCAGTAATTTTTTATGGTTGTGAACATGGCAGGTACAAGAATGTACTCTCAATGTAGCTATATTCAATTGTGTAAGTTAATGTTGAATCCTTATAAAAAATGGAGTCAGAGACTATAATTTAAACATATTTTTCTATTAATTTTCTTTTTAAACAAGTCTTCTATACAACATCAAGACTTAACTAGCTGCTAAAATGTGCCATAAAACACATCTTACTCCAACTGAACGAGAATATGTTTATAGTTACTCAGTACTCGATTTGAAATTTGGCAAGATCTCCTCAAGCTAGAGAACACACAGATGCAATTTCATGTTATTTAGTCGTGTGTTGTGTTCCATTTTCTTATTTTAAATAGATTGCATGATCCTGCCAGATTTTCTACTCATTTTGTTTTTCTAATCTTTGCAAGTGAACTATTTATATAATATACATAATGGCTAAAATTACTATTTAACTTCAAGTTCCTCTGAAACACAAAGTAATAAAACACATACAGTTTAAAATGAGAAATCAAACAGAGATGGATAAGCATTTTAAAATGTTCATTTTTCCTTTTTTTTCTTTGACAGAGCACAGAACCAGTAAAGCCATGTCTTATGCATGGCATGGAAGAACAATGAAACAATGCTGACTGCAAGCACTTACTGCATGATTCTTTCCCAATTTGGACACAATGTCTTGGTGGAGGGGAGCTGCAAGCATTCTGAAGGACAGGATCATTTGGCATGTGAAATGATCTTGAGAAGTCAGAGAATAGGGTGTAAATCAGGAAGAAAAAGTACCAAGTATTATCCATAAGCAGAATTAATGGGTACAGAGGGCAAGAAAATGATGGATAAAGTACGAAAATATCTGTAAGTTGACGAGCTAACCATGAAAGTGTCATGCTGTTGGGATAGAAACAAGAGCTTTGTCAGGATATGAAAACAAAACCATTGCCCAATCTTCTTAGATGAGGCATCAGATGGAAGGCTATGGCCTCCTTAGGGTATATGTCTGGACCAGGGCCAGCTGGGGAAAACTTAGAGAAAGAGAGTAGGAAGAAAGTTGAAAAGTATAATCTCTGGGGTGGGAGGGTGTGTGTGCAAAAACTTAGAAGAATTTGTTCTGTTTAGTGTAGAGAAGGAAAGCAATAGCAGTTCTCAAATCCTTAGGAAGTTGTTTACACAATGAATGCAATCTGTTGTTTTCTGTCCATACAGATGTGACAAGGAGAGTATATTATACATTAGGGTGGCTAACTAATGAAAAAATGGTTTAGAAGCTTCATTTAAGTTCGCCTAGACATCTGGTAGAAACTGTCAGTAAAAGATATAAAAACAGACTTGACATGCATCTGTTGGAAATGGTTTAGGTTTGAAATTGCCTAAGATCTTTCAATCCATTCAGGCATTATTTTGCAAATGGAGTCTGTTTTAATGTTCTTCTACACTTCCTTTATCACTAAAGAAAAATTTGTTTTTTACCTAGTTGGAGCCCTTCTGCTCTGTCATGATACCCTGTAAATGCTTAAATAAGTAATCAATTTCTTTTTTACTCTTACAGTTGCTCTGTCATTTTTTACTTGTATTGTCCCATTCCAGTCATGGCAGGTAGGCTTTGTCAGTCTCTTATTTTTCCTTTAGCTCTCATTTACTTTGTCACCTTTGTATCTCTGTATTTACTCCATTCCCCCACAGTGTAATATATGTTTTCTAGCTTTGCTTGCAAGCAGCTTTCATTCCATGAATGCACTATCCCACCTGCTTTTCTTTACTACTGCCAGCACCCTCATGCTTTGTTCTCTTGCTTGTTTTTGTCTTTTGTTTTTTGGTATATTTTTCTTTAGTTTTTAGTATGTACAAGACCTGATCCTTTTCTCTTTTACCTGTATATGTTTTACTGATGAAATGTAAAGTTTAAGATCCTGACAAAATGTAGTTTGATGGAAAGGTTATGAAGCAAATGACAGCAGTCACTGTAGGTACCCTCCAAGTAAAGAGGGGGATTTTTTGTATATCTAAGAAAACAAAGTATATGCTGCCACTGTATATGGTCTGCCAGTGCTTGTACTCGGGTAGCTTTTGTCTCTTCCACCCAGATTTGACAGATGGCTAGGAGTCTCAAAGATGTTAAATTCTTCCAAGTTTCATGAAAATTGGCAGACCCATATTATTTCCTTATCTGAAAGGAAGAAGTTATAAATTAGCCCTGTACATATTCTGTAGGGCAGCAGTCAGCTGACTGATTGACATGTCTTGAATAGCCAGCCAAGCTCCAAAACAGTCCTGTGCACATGCCCAGAAGGGAATGCCAGGGAAGCTAGGTTGGTCAGGCTCAGTGACACTGGGCTTCTGTGAGGGAATGTTGCACATGTATCTCTGGAAAACCAGGCTTCACTGATTCTAATGGTCATGGGGATGTTACAAAATCATTTTAGCGTTGTTTCCCTGTTATTTGCAACAGCTGTGAGACATCTCATTAAAAGCAGTGATTATTTCAAATAATATGAAATTTCATCCATCCATCCATTATTCTTGCTTTATCATAATTTTTTTGAGAACCTGTTATACAAAATTTGTGTGGATCAATCCTACAAGTTCATTAAGACGTTGGCCCATTCGTGCTGGGAGAGGCCTGAGGAGATAAGGTAAACTGAAAATGAGATTGTTGATACTTCAACTTAGAAGCATTACATTGTGTGCTAAACAAATTCTGGGACTTTTGCTTTGCATTTCTTTGTTGCAATGTATTGGATAAGTGCAGGTTTTTGGTCAATGTATGTGACGGCTTAAGAAAAAATTTTTGAGTTCCCAAGACTTAAAGTTTTCAAGCAGAGATGATCTTTGCTCATGTTAGCTGTGATTTATTTGTCTCTTTATCTGTTCTGTATTACCAAACTGTCTGAAATTACGGTTTTTTTATTTCTGAATATTAAAGTGAAAGGTACTGATGATAATAAACTTGATGAGTATCAGGTAGCTCTGAAACAACCCAAGCAGTACTAAATTATTGAGCAAACAAAACTAGTGAAGGGAATGGATGAAAGAATTCTAGTTCTGAAGTGAAAACATAGAAATCCACCTCTTCTACTGTTCATTTGTCCCACGGGGTTGTGGGATTGTTTTGAGGTGGGGATTTTATGAGAAATTTAAGGTTCATTCTGGGAGCTGATAAGGCCGTGGAGAGGAATTTGTAGATAACTCATAGGCTGGTTGAATTGAGTTAATTTGTTCCTGCTGAATGCGTGTTTTTTAATGCTGCTGAGAAAATTATGCTGTTGTAAGACTGAGTGTCAGCATGCCTAGAGTGCTTTTTCCTTTTCTACTATTTCTTGAAACTAAAGACACATAAATTTATCCTTATTTAATGTGAACCTTATTGCAAGAGATAAAAACAAAATAACTGTGTCCCAGGCTGTTGGGTGTGTTCATTTTTGCTAAGTTTCTATAGCTTTTCCTGGATGTTTGACTAATAACGTATTTATTATTCTAAAATAATAATTTGAATTTAATGACAACAACAGAACAGGCTTAATTATCAATATTAAAAGATAACTTAAACAGTACTTAGCTAATGGTTTAATAGAATGCAAGAAAATATACTCTAATTATAAAAGAAAAGCAAATGGGTGAATTAAACAAGAATATGTTGTGCTATGTCTATAAATACTTGATCTCATTTTTTGTTTCTTCATTACTCTATTTTTAAAAAATGGAGTTAAGAAGTGTCTTCATTTCTAATGCTGAGAATAAGAGATGTGATTTGTATGAACATATGCAGCAATTATGCCAAAACTAAATTTCTTCAGTTCTGTGGTTACTATGGTAACTAAAATTCACTGTATTTCATTTAGACATATGCAACAGAATAGAAGATGGTAGATTTAAGATTTAATAATATTTGCAAAAATATTGTCTGATACTACATGATATTTTAATTACATGTAAGGGGATACGTCAAATAACTAACATGCTTAGTAGCATGAACATTGGTACTAATCATATTTAAAACATATTTGAGTGATTCTTGTCGTAATGGCATTTTGGATGCTCATTTGTAACAGTTGCATCACATTTCTTTGTTTGAGCGTGGTTTACTCCTGCTACTGTCAGGTCTCTTTGACCTCTCAAGAATAAGGAAGAGGACAGTAGTTCTATTTGGTTTCTGGCCTTGGAATGTATGAGGAGGGACACTAAAACAGAAGATTAAGTAGCATTTTAGTCAGAGATGGTTATGTTCTATGTGAACCCAAGTCACAGAATGTGCTCTCAGTCTTAAGGTATTTCTTTTCTCCATACAACTTGGTAGAAGTATAATTCCTCTTTTCCAATTCACGACAGAATAGTGAAACACATGAACATATAGAGAAAGAAAAGTGGGACACTCATGACTATGGCACAGAATACCTGGATTTCGTATCCTTATATATTACACATTTCCAGTGTTCTTGATTTTCATCCTATGTCACTGTCTGTGTGCTGATTTGTTTAGAATTCAGAGTTGCACTAAGGTGTGTAGAAGAAGAATAGGTGTTAAGTTTATTTGAAGTGCAGATTGTCTAGATGGAAAGAACCACAAGACTAGCGAAATACTGAGAAAAAATCAAATTTATTTTGATACAGAACTATTTCAGGTATTTACATGATAGCAGTGAGATCTCAGCTGTAGTATTTTTAGTTTTGTATATCATTAGAAGCTTGTTAGAGTACATTATTTAATCTTAATTACTTGCTTAAAGCTTAAAGTGTAAGAGACTAGTTCTTGGGACCTTGCTCCTGTAAAAGGAAGAAAGAACAACTTTTTCTTGTCCTTTGTTGATTTAAATAATATTTCTAATAATTTCCTTCCAGCTGGTGATTTATCTTAACCTCTACAAAATTCTACATGAAGGCTTGTTTCCAAGTGGGAGACCAAACTATCACCGTAACAGATTTTAATGCTTAAAATTGCTATTTAGAAAGCACCAAGTACTGTTTTGGAAAATCTGCACTAAATATAGTTTGAGGAAAGAATTTCAGGTAGATTAATCCTCTTCTGTGTCTTCTGAAGTAAACCTGGCCTGCATTTCAGTGTTTAAAAGGATTCACTGAATCACTTCAGGACAGGCAAAATTGTACAAGAAATTCAAGGAACCTAAAAGCAAATAGTAAAATACTGCATTTTCAGGAAGTGAACATGTGGAGATCAGGAAATGATAAAGTGGAGATTGTTCATGGAATGTTAGTTCCTTTTAACTATGTTTAGTTTATCATTTCTATTTAGGCTGACTGAATTTTGTGGAAGGACAAAAAATTTGAACACAAATGGCATAGTCATAATGAAGGAGGAATCAATGAGAAAATTTTCAACAAATATTAAGCCATATCTAATTGTTTTTAAGAGGCAGAGTATCTCAATTTTTCACTTAGTTTAGTTCCTGGTGACCTAGACTTTTGGTGAAGGGTTAAGTATGGGAATTGAAGAGAAAAAGGGTCTTACAGAATAAGGTTTTTATGAAGCATGTGTATGAATATCCCAAGTCTCTGCTTCAGGGATGGCATTTATGATTGAAAAATGGTAGTGCTAGTTTATGTTACGTGGATAGTGATACTAACATCTGGATGCTGTTCTCTTTCATTGGAAAAAATTTATCACAGATCTTGCTTTTAACAAAAATTTTTAGTTTCTCATCCTTCTGTTTGAGATGTTGGTATTGGAAATTAATTTTTAGCAGCTGACATATTATTTGTCACATTAAAGTACCAAGAAAGTAATTAAAATGTTTTATTTGTTTGCTTTAGTAACATTTATATTTAGTAATACATATGAGGTACAAAGATTTTGAAAAATATATAAATGTGCGTATCTGATGAAATATTCATGACACGTTTTACTTCTTTACAGAGTTGTGTGGAATGACTTAAAAGTTATACTGTAGGAATATGACTAAAGTACTGGTTATCTTCATTAGAGTGAAAATGTTGGAATTCTGTACATAATAACAATTCCCTAAGGTCAGAGCTATATGCTACAAAATTATGAGTGCTAACTCACTGAATTTGTCTTATTTTTTTGTGTGTAAGACAANCAACCAACCTTTGGGAGACCCAACCCCCTTCTGGGGCATATCATTACAAACTCCACCCCAGGGGTAGTCTCCCAAACACTTTAGAGGGATAGGGTAAAAAGGGCTTTTAGGGGCCAAAACCATATGCAACACAATATAATTTTTTTTATTTTGATAGCTACAGCTGTGAACTGAAACAGTGTAATATTTATAAATATATATATAGAGAGAGGCTAAGATTGTCAACAGATATGAAGTGAACTGTGCGTTGACTAATTTTTTTTTCATTCCTGATATTGAAATTATATTTTTGTCATCAACTATGGATTTGTCCAATATCTTTTTTTCAGTGTGTTGTTTTGCACAGTGGAATCCATCATTATGTTGTGTAACTGATTGCTCATCAGGCAATTGATGTTCTCATCTTTTTCCTAACACATGCTCACATATCAGGTAAAAGGCTGTTCATACCTTGTCCTGGATGTATTACTGGATGTGTAAGGAAAAACAAATTGAAACTGTTATCTTAAGCTTTTAATCTGGATTTCATTCTTTCATATATAGCATTTTTCTCATCTTTCCTGCTCTCTCTAGAGCCATTCTGTCTGTCAATACTTTTTTTTTCCTTTTACTTACTAAGAATTTCAGATGCTTTTGTACTCCTTGTTGGAGCTAGTATGGTCCATCTGGTCTGACTGTCAGGATGAGCCTTTAGGAAATTCCAATTTCACTTTGCAGAGTCCAAGAAGCTGACATCCTGTCACAAATACAGTTAAAAATTCCTCCTTGGCAAATTGGTGTAGCACTGAATACCACCATTGAAAATAATTGATTAATAAAATTTTAAAAGCTACCAAACTTAAAAAAAAATTATTGATGTGCAAATGACATGCAAGAGTCACTCATATAATGCATTTTCCATACATTTCCTGGGGAGAGATGCATAGTTGAAAATATGGTGACTTGAAACTTTGTTACATGTATTATAAATCTATTTTTTAAATACTTTTTCCAAAGCTCTAGTTTGAAAGGTACTTAGTTTTCTCGGTATTGCCCAGAGCCTCCCAGTCAGTTAGCTTGTTATGGTAACAGAGCAATAATGCTGTCTGCATTGCAGTGTGTGGGAGTGAGTGTCAAAGGTCAGACATGGATTCAGCATTTCTTCTGGCAAGCTTGGCACGGTTACATTCCACTAACATTTCTTTGGAAATGAGTTTGAGTTTGGTGGATCAATAAAATGAGATGTGAAGAATGTGAAGTGAATATTTTTATCTTGATCTTTGTTTTCTCTGACCATCTTTTAGACATCTTCAATTTCAGAGAGCTTGGAATAAATAATCTCTATTTTTCCATAGTATTACTTAAAAGAATACAAATTGCTAAAATCTATAATCTAGCTGATATTTTTTTCAATATTTTGTGTTGATGAAGACTGTAATATAGGTGTGGGGTATTTTTGCTTTTTTACTAGTCATTTTTTGTAGGTTGATAATTCAGCTGGAATCTAGTTTCCTAGGAACTTCTAATATGCTAATTTTACCATCCAGAAGGTGTCTGCCTGGAAAGGTGATAAAGTATTTTAGTAAATTACCTCAATATGTGGACCTGAGATTTAACTACCGAAGTTTTCAGCCAGTATTATTTTCTGAATTATGTAAATTATAAATAAATAATATGGGGTTTTTTTATTGCAGTAAATTTGAGTTATACATTATGCAAATAAGTATATTTTTTCGTCTCTTACATGTCTCCTGTCCACTAAAATGACAATATATCAGACTACAAGCTTATGAACCTCCCTTCCACTGATAGTTTCTTAGTTAAAATTCATCCCATAGCTTATTCATTTTGTTTTCATATTTTTACAGTTAGTATTGGTTACCACTGCCATAACAGGATCCAAAATAACACGTATAATTTAAAAAGCCAGGTCACATATTTTGAAATTGGGTTGTTTTCATTCTTATTTGCCTTTTACCAGTAATTTCATTACTTAAATGGGTTGCAGTCTGTAATTTGCAATGACATCAGCTGTTTCGTTGCTGCATTTCCCTTAGTAAAAAAAGTGAATATGGATTTGCTAACCTCTAAAAATATACCTGATACTTATCACTGACGTATCTCACTTTATATTTCCAGCATGCTTTTATAAAGGGAATGGAAGACTTGATAGTAAAATGGCATACATTTACCAAGGAAAACCAAAGCAGTAGAAAAACATTATTTTTTAATTAAAGCTTTTCAAAAATCTAGGGTTTTTTAAAGTGGCTATATTGTTAGTTGCTCTAGTGATGTAAACAGAATCAATATAATTACATAACAGTAGAAGCAACTAAGTGAAATTAATGCTGGTCCTAAAATCTGAACTTCTGTGTAGGGCTTCAGAGTACAGGAAAGATGCAAAGTCTAAATAGACTCTGTTTAGATTGTGCTGTGCAGGCATCCTGTAAAGGCTTCTGACTCTAAAAACAGGCAGACCAAGAGTCTAGAAAATGGGTTTTGTTATCCATTTTTCTGGGCTGCCTTTTTAAAAAAAATATTGCAAACCATTTCTTCCATTCCAGTACATCTGTTTATGATAATGTTAAAAGAGCCTTATGTAACATACAGGCTGTTAATGTTTTAGGTTGGAACTTTAATTAATTAAAACACTGAGATTATTCTTTGAAAAAAAAACCCAACAAACAAATCTACAGACTGTATATGAAGACTGCCTGGTTCTGTTTTACTGTTTAATCTCTATTACTGTTGTTATTTTTGGTCCCTCTCCAAGGCACATTGAAGCATTGTGTCCCTCTGAACTTAATTAGGTTAATGTTTCATGTTTGTAGGACAGCTTCTTAGATTTTTTAATAGCTCTAGTGCTAGGTTTCAGTATCTTGTTCTGGTTCCTGACACCTCTCATTAGCGACCTATGCAATCAAATTTCTGTGCTGTGTATTAACTCAATAGTTAACATTCAATAGTGTGACACAGCATCATTTATTTATGTAGCTATGAGGCTAACAGAGTTTAAAGAAAACCTATTTCTGAAATCCGCATGTTCTCATAAAACAGTTCATTTATGTCATGTAGCTTTAAATTCCCATCACGGGGAATTACTGTTCTGGAACTTCACCCCTTCATAAGGTGGAAGCAAACATTTGCTGGAACTAAGTATTGTGTACATAAGAGTAGTCTAAGCTTGTCTCTAAGTCCTTGTGACCTTTTCAATTTTGCTCTGGGTGTTTTTATAGTAGCTGCCACATTTACCTTTTTGGATTGTGATATTTTTTCTGTTTGGACAAAATCCTTGCTGAGGACTAATGTAAAATCATAAGAATAGATTCATTTGGGATTAATTATGTAAAATTAGTTACAGCGAATTTTATTTTGACCCTAGCCCTCTTTATCCTATCTCATTTCTTTGAAATTATTCCTTCATGTTCTCCAAGCATTTTTTAATCTCCCTCCTTGTGGTTGACAGTGTATTAAAAAAGGAGTAAGAGTTAGAGCAAATTGTGTGCAAAGTATAAGATGCAGCTGTTACATTCTGTGTTAGTCATTTGCACGACCAAAGCTAGCAAAGTTGAAAATTAAAGGAAGAAAATCAGGTATGACAAAATCTGATATCAACCTGCAGATGCAGTTTAGTAGCCTTCTGTGTCATCTTTCTTTCTCTGGACAAGAATAAGTGGTTGACCACAAGGTAACATAGCTGTGCTCTTGAAAATACTCCATTACCCTGTATTAACAAAGTTACTAATGATATTCAATACTTAGAATTAAAGGAGGAAAAATGCTTCCAACTGGGACATTCATGGTACATTTCTATCCTTATAGGATCAGATATATAGTTAATTATCTTGATTTTTATAAAAATTTTAATTTCATGTGATATGTACTCCCAAATTAGTCCCTGAGAATTTAATTTACTAGTCACTATGTGTTTTTGTCTACTTAACAATTTTGGCAAATGAAAATATTTTATTGCAATGGCACAATATCATAGTGTAATATCCATATATCATCAAGATTAATAGATTCATGCATAATGAGTCAGAGTCAAGCTGATTCGGTGATATCATCTGTAAAATAGTTTTTGTTACTAATCTTGAATAGAGTGTCAAATGGAGCTGTGTGCCATTTTCTGTCATTTATAATAAGCAATGTTTTTTCTTGAACACTACTTAAGGATTCCGTGATTGAAAGGTTTCTTTATTATAGAAAGACAAAATTGAAAATGTTATGATTCTTTCTGTAACAGTAGATGATGTTTTCCTAGTCTATACGGATTCATAGAAATGAATAGAAACAAGAATAAAGGGAACTTAAAAAATGGGTATGTAGAGGAAGAAACAATCTAATATGTATATAATTTTAAAATGTTGTAAAATATTCCCATTAACCTCTCTAAGAACATGATTAGTGTAATTTAAATAATTCACTTTTGCTGGAAAAGTGTTTTCAAAATGTTATAAATTTTGCATATGTCTACACTGCAGCAAGAAGATCTGATATCTGCCCGCACAGACAAGTTATATTTAAATAATTTATCTGCAATACTGGCAGTAATACCATCATAGCAGCACATCAGGAAAGCTGTCTCAGATTAGTATTCCACAAATGCTGTTAAATACTCTGCAGGGAAATTGCTGCAGCTGCAGTAGAGATGCTACAAGAACCTAAGGTGCATGAACTACATCTAGATTTACAGTATAGACACTAATTTGACTGGAAAATTTATATTGCCTCATTCCCCTTTATCTAAAATAATGAGAGAACAGTGAAATTATTTCAGTGACATAATTTGTCATCAATATACATGAATTGGATAAGCACTGACATGTCCAGATGTTTATTCATTTTACTGTTAGCTTAAATTGTTTCTGTTAGTCTCGTGTATATTTTCCACATCTCTTCTTAGTTGTTGTTGCTTAATATATAGAGATTTAAAATATTCTGAAGTCTTTGGATGGTGACCTTATTATAACTACAAGTTAAAAGGAGAAAAGGTAGGGCTGCTATAGTAAGAATATTTCATTAATGCTCTTAAAAATAAGAATTAGGCATATAGAGTGAAATAACTATACTACAAATATAGAGGGGTTTGATTTTAATTGTTTATATATGAATTATTTTCATATTTGATAATAAATTATTTCTAGCCGTGTGTCCAGTAGGCATGGAATATGATACTATACAGGTATATTTCAAAGGTAGAAACTCAGAAAGAACACAAAATAAGCCTGAATCTGTCACTTTAAATTTTTCATGATGCAGGGTACCTTATGGTGTAGTTCTAGTTACATTCTCCTCTTCAAACTCCTCTTTTAATCTTTGTATCTCATGCACTGAGCTTTTTGTCCTGACTGTTTTGCTCAACAAATCCTGTATTTCCCTGACTATTTTTACTTCATGACAGATACACCTATTGAGTTCTTTTGTGTTTGCCTACTTATTTAATTCTTGTTTGTCAAACTGCTGTTTCTGTAACTAAATTGATGCCTCACTTTTCCTGTCCAATGTCTTGCTGTTTTCCACTACTGCACAGATCTTTTTTTCCAATTCCCTGTGTTTTGTGTTGATCTAGGAAGGCTTTGATAGTATTTCTCTCAGTCTGTTTTTGGCACAGGCTTTATTTGCTGTGTCTTCATGGCAAAGGGATTTTTTGTGGAGCTCTTCCAAGTGGGATTCTTTCAGATTTATGTATGCTAAAACTATGGATGTGTGTGTGCTGTAACCCTATGACCACAGGTTTTGTTCCATCTTTAGCTGCATTTGGAGGACCCTTATGTGCTCTTTAAGACTCACATGTGGCCATAAGTGGGTGGTAATTATCTTTCCTCCCCTGGTTTTCAACTCCAATAGGCTAATGAGCCTTTTAAGTGCTCATTGCAATGATTTGCTTGTGTTCTTGACTTCTTGTGTTACTTCTTTTCCATTCTTGCTTGCTGTTTAATTTTGTTCCCTGCTGTGTCTTATGTAAATGATGTCACTATCCTTTGAAATCTGTGTATCATCTGTCAGGCTGAAAGTCACATACATTTAAATGGTATATAAAGTACTGTTAAGTCACCCTATTTGCAAGAAGATAATTTACATATCTGTATTTAGATCCATGCTGTATTTAACCCCTCTTGGAATTGGACCAACTAAACTAGTTATGTTGGGTGTTGGAAATTCTAGATTTCTTTTCCATTTAGTTTCTTTAGTAAAAGAAATAACCACATTGCTATTACAGGATATTTGTAATGTATTACCAACAAAAAATTCTGTTTCACACAGTTTGCATCTTTAGTCAGACTGTGCATTTTTTTAAATTAAGTTTTAAATATTAAAGAGACTGCGTGTATTTCTTTAAACGAGTGTGCAACCTTTTATGTACTACTAGCCTGAGGCAATCCCATCTGCAGTAAATTGGGTGATAAAATTTTTGCTGATAGCAGGAAGACCCAAATTTCACTCCAGATTTTAAGTAGTTCTCCTTCTTTTAAACACTTGTGAGTTTTAATCAAAATAATTTAGGGAACTATTGACTGTTGAATCAAAAGAGAAATGTCTTGGACCCTTGCTTATCTTACTCCCATTTTTTGTAGATCAGGACAATGGATGATGACCTCAAAGAATCTTTTACCAAAAAAAAAAAAAAAAAAAAAATCTAAAGAAAACCCCAGACATTTTTGATAACCAAATGTCACAGGATGGAATGGTTGTTTGGTGTATCACAAGTAAAACAGTGCTGTTGAGATATTATACTGAGTGTTCTTAGAACTCCAAAGACTTTAATGAACTAATTGAGACTTACTCAGAAAAATTAAATAATTATTCTTGACAAAATTGAGATAATTAGGAACTTGTACTGTTATTTGGAGATTACTTACCCAAGCAAAGACACAAAGATGAAAATTTTGTGCCATCTATATTAACACATTTTGGTTGTGCTTTGCATTGGAAATAAGCTGGAGGAAAATCCAATTGAACGTGAAAGTTGTGTTTGTAACTGGTTGTGCTTGCCTTGATAGATGCGAAGAGTCAGCTTTATCCTGAGAAAGGAGATGGAGTTCAGAGTGTGTGTTTAAGCCTTCATAAGGAACAATTATAATGTATTTTTAAAGACAGAAATGTACCCAATTTTGCTTTTTGTGAACAGGCCAACTTTGTGTTGAGAACGAAGCTCAACTAAAGAGCATATAATTAAGTTTTCATTAAAAAAAATTTCTGATGTATTTTTAAAGATGGCAAAGATGTTAACTTTGAAGCAGGGAGCAGAAGCTTTGCTATTGGAAGTTACTGAGCTAATTAAGCAGCTGAAGGCTGATCATGAGGGAGAAAAAGCTTTGGAGTTGGAGAAATAGTGAAGGAACAAGCTTGACATTAAAATTGATTGTATGTCACTTTGGAAGCTTAAGCAACTCCTCGCAGCCATGCAAAAAGGCACTAATATTGAAACTAAGAATATTTGTAATTTTTCATTCATCTCATTACCAAGAGTACAAATCCAGATATGACTATAGTTGTGTTTACTGTAATAGGATTACAATATTTGCATTTCTGAACTTGGTACACTTGAATAAATATCTGGGAAAAAAATGGGAAGTACTGTGAAATGTTCAGTATTTTCTGAGAAATAGCATAAGAATAGACAAGACTCTTTCGATGAAAATAAATACTTAGTTTGGGGCAAGAAATGAGAAGCTGAAATATAGTTATAAAATAGTACATTTGAGTTAAACCAGAAATAAAAAAAGAAATTATTTCTTTTGAGAAAAATTAGAATGTGATAAATTTGAACAACGGTCTCACATATTTAATATAAATTGTTTGACATAACCATTTATATGTATCCTTAAAACCCCAGATTCTGAGGACTTTTTCATTACCTTTTGTAGATATTTATGCAATAAAATTAAAGAAAAAAAAGGGAGGAAAACAAAAAAAGGAGCTATTTAGCAGTTTGTGTTCTAGCTCATGGGCAAAAGCAGGTACTGCCTGAACCTAGGCTTTAGGAAAGCAGCATAATTTTTCACAGGAAGTTGCTGGATGTACAATCGAGGCTGTACTCAAGCACATATTCTGGTGCAAATCATCCAGAGGTGTTTGACAAATATCTCACAGACCAGAGTATGGTGGCAGTGCAAGAGTCCTCCATGGCTGTGTTTGGTGATGGGGAAGCATTAAGTGAAGATCAGTGTGTAATGGAGGTGAGCCAGCTGTTTAGTCCCAAATGCTTTCTACCCCCATCCCTGAAGGCAAAGTGTCAAATAGTGTACATCCCTGACAACATATGGGGAAAATGGGGTTTTTTTGTTTGTTTGTTTGCTTTAGCCAGTGGCTAACTCTTGACCTGAAAATTAGAAACTTGTGTTCAGGTTGCTCATCTGAAAACCAGTTGCCTCTTATGGACCATTTATGATGCCCTGAAAAAGAGGAGGAGATTGAATAAAGACTCTGAACTAAAAATCATTGACAGGCTAGAGAATGCTTTCAGGAGCAAATCTGTGGCACTGAAAGGTCAATTTTACAGAAGTAAGGAACTGCAAGCACAGTAGCTCAAGATTTGAGCTGCAGAGGTGTTACCTTTTACTTTTTGATATTCTTACCTAGAATGATGTAGCTGTAAATTATCTTTGTGTGTTGCTATACGTTTCTGTTGCTTTTTCTTTAGTGTTTAGCATTTTCTTTAAATGTCAGAAGTTTAGAATTGTAGAATATAGTTAGTACATTTTCAGTTCTGTTAATGTAAGCAATGATGCAGCATTTTTTTAAAGCTGAAATAATGCAGCATGAAGTTTAGCTGTGAAAACTGAGCAGTTTCTTCTCCGTTGGTTTATCAGTGGGCTGTGCCAATATAATGAAGTAAATTTTGTAATTTTCAGGATTATAACTTTTCATAGTATTACCTTTAAGACAAAAAATATGCTCACATGGAATTGAGGATAAAGACCCTCAGGGATGTTATAATTATCTCTAATCTAAGTATTACAAACCCAGGAGATTAATTAAGGGTTTACATGACCCATTCAGAGTAGGCACTGATTTCTGTTATTTCTTCAGACTTACCTTGATTTCCATTATTCCTAGTTTCTGCTACATCTATGTCCTGTAGCACACTCAGGTAATTACATTGATGTAACCAATCTTCAGAAATTACTTTCTCTGAAATAGAACAAAAATCCAATATAAACCACATTTTATTCATCTTAATGTTAGGCACCATTTTGTACAATGTAGAAAAGTCACTTGTTCTTGCAATATCTCTAACTTCTGGTAGCAATGAAATAATAATTTTGCAAATTTTGGATTTATGTCTTGTTAACAGAGCAAGATTTATTGACTGTTATGGGATTGCATTGAATATTCCACAGCTACTTCTCAGAGGCAGAGTGTTTTTTACACCAGTAAAATGTGTATCTCTCTCTCAAATTTATGGGAAAATTTACTGCTCTTGAGATATTATCTGATTTTTTTTCTCCTCTGATATTCTTACTTTACTTTCTGTAGTTTATAGCAATATATTTCCCATCAGCTGCTGCAGAACACCACCTCTAATAAGCTATTTTTTTTTTCCAAGATAAAGTACACGTCGCTACGTGGCAACCAGTGGTCTAGTCACGTATTTTCTTGTGAAGACCTGTAGGAAATTTATGCCGAAGTCAGAAAAGAAAATGCAGAAAACTGAATTAAGACTGACATACCTCTGTGTGACAACAAGAATATGTTTTGTTTGTTGGTTTTGGGTTTGTATCTTTAGCTTAACTTCCCTGCAACCATGTTGAGTTTGGGAAGTATCCCTGAACTGAAAATAGTTTTTGGATCAAGAAGATATGGGATCTGTATTTGCCCTGTTCTTCCTCTGCACCAACATATGTCATGCATCAACATAGCTGGAGGGTAGGAAGCTCAATAGAGCTGTTCTTGTGTCATAATAGCCTCCTCTACATATGCCTTAAGGCGAGGTGTTTTCGTTTCCCTCATAAAAACAAACCCACCCCAGCTTGGAACACTTGCTTGACTTACATACTAGGATAACTAGGTCTGAGTTTATAAGCCAGATCCACTCCTAATGCAATATTTGGTGATCTTTTTTCATCAATGTCCTTTCTTGGCCTTCAAAGAAGCTTATAGCAAAATTTTGCAAGTCTTAGCATTACAACAAGATATTTCCTAATCTCACTAGTAATTCATGGTGTCATTCCGATACTCACATTTTGTTATGCTAATTATCTTTTCAACAAAATATGAAATGCATGTTTAAAATATCTTGGAGCTATGATAGCATTTTGATTGTAAAAGCTGTCAGCTGCCGCAGGTACAGAACTGAATACGTAAGAAACAGCCAACAGGGAGATTTCGCAGGAAACAGACTTTGTGAAGAAACACAGCCCTCTGCTGGAAGAAAAGCTGAATCCAAAGGCAAAGCTGTGGAGGATGTATGAAAAGGTAAATCCAGATCATACGCAGAGGTTTCTTTTCATTTCTTTCCTCTGTGTAGTTGCTTTTTAGAGACTCTTCTGGAAGTACCGAAGTCTGCTTTACATTTTATATGCCCGTACCACTCCACACTGGCACTCAGTGCAGACAGAGTCTGGTGGGGATAATGCTGTTAGACTCTAATGAACATCTCTGAAGCATGCACAGAATGTAATTCTATCTTTGTAAAATGATGTCATGTGGGATTTTTCCTGGGAAAGGTAGAAGCCACATATCTGATATTTGCATTGATTCTCTTCACTTTTTTCGCAGACATCTGTGTTTCAGAATATGGAGATGTCAGAAGCTGTCAAAAGAAGTTTACAAGATTCAATTATTCTTTAGTGCTGATGTACATTTTTCCTAATGTATTTGCTTATGATGTTTATTGATTTTAATAGTGATAATAATTTGTTATATTTTGATAATAAATGCCTAATGTGGAGGATGCCAGTCTAAATAACAAAAGTAGAACAAAGTTGAAGGTAGCTTAAAATTGACTTCTAAAACTGGAGGGATACTGTGTTACTTCAAGTTGAGGTATTAGGATTAATTATTATGCTTTCCATACATTTTCTATAATTACTTTAAAGTATAAATCCAGAGTGCAGTCTGTTTTTCAAGGTAATTACAGTCTAAATAGTCTTTATTTTGGTAAGTGATTCATAATGTTGTTTCTTTTAATTTGTTTTATTTTTAATTCAATTTTGGGGAACTCTGCAGTCATGTCAAAATACTTCTAAAATGAAAAAGTTAATTGCCTATTACGCAAATAATATAGGAACTATCATGAATTAGTTCTCAGTTATGAAACACATCACTGTTCTATCAGTGCTATATATTTGAAATACTAATTAAAAATCAAGTTGGTAATGTTTCTTTTTTAATCTTATATCTTTTTTTCTTGTTGATGTCCTAAAATATATTATATGCAGCTAAAATATTGAGATGTACTAAAATGCAACTCATGAAATAGACTTAAATTTTTTTTCAAAAGGCTAATAAATACTTTTGTTTCAGAATTGTTTTTTTCTTTCCAAAAATTGGCACCGCATATCTTAAGATAATAGACTTACTCTATTTATATATCTTTATATATCTGTATTTATCTTATTTATATATTCCATTTCACCAGAATTTTTAAATGTCAAGTAAATTACCTGTGACTTTTATTGTACTGATTTAACTGTTTGTTACTCAGGTTTGGGGTTTCCCCCCCATGATCTTAAAAAAGCAGCTAATACTTAATTATCTTTGCAATTAAAATGATTATTTAATTCTGACTCGAGTTTTTAATATCCAGAGTACTAGTTTAAGCACTTAGGTGATAATAAAGATTTTATATCATGTTATTTGTTTATATTTGTAATATTTTAAAAAGCAGAGAAAACAGATGTGCATATCTCTATTTGAGAGTTGTTACAAACTGAGTACCCCAATATTATTTATTCCACTAAAAAATATGGTCATTGTCTGCATTGTCTACAAAAGCTATACAGCCTCTAGATGTTTCAGTAATGATTTTGTCAGGTTACTGAGTGAAACATCAGTGGCTTCTTTGCACATTATTTCTTCTTTCTGCTCCAGAGGTCACTATCTTCCCATGAAAGTAGCCACCTTTTCAAAATAACTCTAAAATTCTGTAACAGAATGAAAGCCTTCTTGCCAGCATTTCTTTAAACTATGCAATTTTACAATACATTCTGTTGTCTTTCCCAGGACTTCACCATTAGCATCAATTTTTAAACTGACAAGGATCAGACATATCTTGGAATTGTTTTTATTTCAAACATTATATATGCTTTTTTAGATAAAATCTTTCAGAAAACTCGTTTTATTTTCTTAGACATCAAAAATATGCTGTGATGTTCATTGTGAATATAGAAACACAAAAGACAATGAAAAGGATTGATGAAGATTTCCAAAAGAAGATGCATGTGTGTGTGTGAGAAACTTAAATATTCTTGGATGCTATTGAGTCAATACAAGTAAGAGCTATCCACTATGGCATCATAATTTCCCGTTGGTTTTAACAGTGGCAATCAAGCTATAGAAAATTTGCTTTTAGAAATAATTTTAAATTCTCTTGTTTTTTTCTTCAATTAAAACAATAGAATTATATATAAGTGTTTGCCTCTTTTGTCTTAGCCTGCATTAGCAGAATAAGGAAGACATGATGTCCAGAATTAGATACAAATATAAAGTTCCATGAATCAACTCCTAAAGCATGCCATTTTTGCCTCATATTACTTGCTTATGAATTTTTAATCCCTTTGACAGGACATTTGGTTATCATTCTTATTCACTGCACAAATTACTGGAATTTATCAAAACACGTTTTCTACCTTTTTTTTTTCTTAACAACAGGTAGCTTCCATATGGCAGTGACTTATGTTGGAGTTTCCTTTCTGTAACCTCTTGTCAAGTTATTAACCCCTGGATTATCATGTAGAGCTGTAGTAACAATTGGACATCACTAATGGCCAGTCACTGACAAATAATCCTTTCTTTCTATCTCTGATTATACAGACAAAGAGCCAGCACCAAGAATAACTGTGCCAAAGAACAAGGATATCAAGTATTTTTTGTTTGGTCGGAGGTTACACTCAACATTGCTGCATATGCCTGTGGCTCAATGCCAGCTTTTATCCAGCAAAGGAGCAAGTGACACAGTGGCCTTTTCTGTTTTACTTGAGATGAGCAAAACTCACAGGCATAATTGAAAGGCAGCAATAAATTTTTGAAATAACCTGAGTGGCTGTAGCAGACATTTCTGTACCACAGCCATGTGACAGCACCTGTTCTTCAAACAGCAGGTATTTTAAAAAACTGTGCATGATAATTATGGAGTATATAAATTTCATAGTAAGTCATGAAATTTGGTCCATCTTATTCATTCAGAACTACCTGGGTTCACTAGGAATTTATATGCCAGTTTCATAATTCAAGTTATGAAAGTGCTCTGCACTACCTGAGATGTGTCAGCATGCATTGTTCTAATATTCCAGAGGGTTAATGTTTAAAAGTGCCTCATATACAGCAGGGGTTGAAAATCTGTCCTGCTCACTGATGCTTCATTCAAGGTAGTAAGACTAATGCTGGTGGTTGAGTTGTAGGTGCAAACTGGTGCCTGTGGTAATCTCATTTCAGTAAACGTCAATTTCTCATCCAGCAAAATCATTGCAAGGGACTGTCCCATCTCCCATTCCCCATTTCTTCTAAAGGATCATTTTCGTTTGGAGTCACTATAGAGTTGGCCTCATTAGTTTACCTAAAAGCTGTAAAGGAGCATTTACAGAGCTGAAGAAAAGTTTCTTGTTGCCAAATGTCTTATTTTTTAAAGAAATGAGGACTTCAAAGGGTGTCTGTTATCTACAGATCCATTTGTCATCTCAGGTTACTGCTGTGTCTCTTCAAAATGAAGACACTGAAGTTCTCTTGCTGCAGGATGTCTGTTTCCATACACTGATCCATTCATCCGTACGGGAAATACTGTGAACACAACACGGTGATGTTTTGTAGAGGAGATCATTTGTCAAGGAGAATCCTGTTTGTTAGACTAACAGTGGAATTTCATAAAGTTCCTGGCAGTGGCATTAGATTCCTCAAAGAGACAGGCTATCTGTGTGAGACAACTGGATGATTCCACAATGCTGTGACAGCCTTTCTCTATGCATTTAAATATGACTATGAACTACAAGAGCTACTCTTACCACCAGTACAGGTGTAATACCTGCATGAGCAGTTACTCACTTCTGCTCAGTGAATGCCTATTTGCCAAAGGTCATTCTCACCTGTATCTACCTAAGAATCTTACGCCACATGCCAACCCATCTCTGCCAAGAAATCATTGAACTCCAGAGGTTGTTACTAGTGGAAACAAACTTTATTGTTTTCATTGTTTACAAGCCAGCACCACCCAGCCAGACTTTCTAAAAAGAGAAAAAGTAAACAATATGAATAACTGATTGTTGTGGTTTAATCTCAGTAGGCACTTGAGCCCCACACAGCCAGTTGCTCACTTCCCCTGAGCCAGGATGCTGTGGGGAATCAGAAGGATAAAAATGCCATTTCTGACACAAAACCACAGCATAGCCTCATACCTGTTACTATGAAGAAAATTAACTGGGTCCCAGCCCAAACCAGTGTACTTATACACTGCCCCTTGTAATGCCTGCAGTCAGTGAAATCTCTTTTGTAGGCTTATCTACCATGAAGTCCAAAACAAAATCTTCAAGTAATTGAGAGAGTACAGGGTACCATGAGTGACATTTTCATTTAATGTACTTAATAGGAAGAATTGTTATTCTATTTAAACTGTGTATCAACTTATTTAGTAAGATATGGTTAAATAAAACAAGACACACAGTAGAATTTGGGAGTAAGGTATCCTGGTCACCTCTGTGAAAGGACCCATTCTCAGAGATACATAAAGAATAGGTCATAGCAACTGTAGACATTTTCTCTTAGCTTTAAATTTTGTTTTAAGTTCCTTCTTCAAGAGATGGAATTAATAACTGTGATTGTTTTGCTTACTGTTTATGGTATTCAATATAGCGTACTAAAGAGCTGCACCTGATTTAAATAATGTGAGTTGGTTGTGTCATTTCCAGTTTCTTTAGATTACAGACATCAACAACTTTATTTCACAAACTGATTAGTGCTCAGGACCCTGAAACACCTCTTTCAGTCCCGTGGGAGCACTTGCTGCCTGCTCAGATCTTACAAGTTACTTAGTCTTGAAGCAGAAAGTAACCCTGACTTTTGTAAAGCAGGGCACTCTTACAGTGTGTTTTGACCTAGGTATTATCAACATTAGGAACTCATTTCTTTGGCTAATATAGTTGGGGTTTTGATGCTTTTGATGTTTTTGATGTCTGTTACCCAGGGAGATCTGTGCTTACAAGTCAGAGCAGAAACCTTACTGACACATTCTTGAACAAGGGAAGATTGCTTAGATGAAATAATCCCATTTCTTTAAGATGTTGCATCACCCTGGATCTCTTTGTCATTGGTACTAAACAGCAGAACTAATGAAGGATCACAGCTCTCTCTGTAATAAGTTCACCCCTCATATGGGAGCAGGAGGCATCTTNAGCTGGCCCATTGGAAATCCCGCCCTGGGGCCATCAAGGGTGGCTGAGGAACACTGCCCCACCCGGCCCCGAACAGCCCATGGGGGATGGTGATAGAATACACACTATTGTAACCTAAGACACACAGTCACTCAAATGATGCTGTTTGAAGCGTTCTGGCCTTGCACTCGTAAAGTGTCGATGCACTTGTAATACGACCCAAACTGTCCATGTCTCAGGTAGGATCAGAAATTGTATTTTTCTCTAAGAAGGATAGCTTAGCTGGAGATCTAAGTGTCTCTCTCTGATTTGTTTCTTTTACCACCATGTCTAAACTTTTTGCCTATTTTGATCCTAATCTTTACAGTGAATTTCTAAGTCTTGGTTTTATTGAGTTGGAATAATTTTGACATTATATTAGAGACATTAATACTAATTGTATTTTATTACCTGTAAGGTAGATTCACAGTCAACACATTTGTTGTTAGTTAACTAAGATTTAACTTCTTAATTTCAGAGCCTAGTCAGCACTCTGAAAAGAATATAAGTATATGAAAAATTGAAGTTGTGGTCAGATATATAGCTAAAGCAGAAGTATTTTATTATACAAAACTTGAGACCAGAATTTTGTAATAACACTGGACAAAGCTGGAGTGGCTCCTGAAAATTACCACATTATTCTTCAATTAACATCACTATGTATATCTAAGCAAAAGAAGAGGTGTGTGAAGAGTATGAAATAATACTTGTTTTTAATGTATATGAGCCTGGGAATGCAAGCTTCACAATGTCTTCATAATGTTTGGAATTTTAATAATTGTTTAAATATGTATATGGAGATGATCTGATCAAATACTCATTAGCTCCTTTGTGGGTTCCAGCTGAGAGAAATCAGAAAGCATGGACCTTGATTCTGTAACTTGTTAAGTTCATTGCAAACCTCATGTTGATTTTAATTATGGTAAAGATCAGGTACTGAGTAAGATGTATTACCAAAATGTCATGTGCTTTATTGCTATATATTCAGATACTCTGATTATAGTAACTATTGCTGGAGGTGATTTTATCATGTAGCATCAGAATTAATATTGTTAAAAGAATATTTTCTTTCCTATTTTTTTTACTATTCCGTCATATACATACTATTAAAGTTTATTCCTTATTGATTAATATTTATTGAGTGTGGTCAGCAGCTATTTGTTTTTTTCCTGTTGTAGGCAAATTGCTGTAGTTTAGGGTTCGAAACCTTAAGGTGTATGCAATAATTAATATTACTGTGTATTGTCAGCCTTCTTTCCTAGGTTATATTCTCTGTGACTTAGGACTCCTACTTTGTTCATTATTCCTTTTTTTTTTCTAAAGCAATTTTCATTATTTTCAATGTGCTTTAAGAAGAATTCTGTATTTTATGACCTAACATGCCCTCAGATTCCTTTTCATTTCTGTGATACACTTTTCTGAAATGCATTGAAAGGTAATACAAAGAGTATTCCAACTTAAACCATGTCACTGAATTTAAGAGGGACGTATTACTCTCATTTCTTATTCTAATGTTTTCCATTCCATTTCTTGCTTAATTTAACCTTCTTAGCTTCTTTAACTGTGCTTCTTTAACTGAGTAGACTTTTTGGGTGTTTGTGGAAATATGTACATGTTTTTCTCAAATAGAAACAGTTAATTTAGAATTTTAAGATGTGCTCAATTTCTCTGATCTTCTACTTCAAGTTTGGACATGAAATGGTATGTGCTGTTTCATTCCCCAGTTACTTAGTTTGTCTTGAGATTTTTCTGAAGTTTTTTAGCTTGTTTTGACCTTTCCTATTGTAATCACATTATATGCAGCTTTTAATTTCACTGCTCCTGCCCTTTCACATAATTTATAAATATATCAAAACAACCAATATGGGATTTGGAGATACCATCCTCCAACCTATTTTTCAATGAAAATTGATCATTTGATCTTACTTCTTCATTTTTTATTAGTATTAGAATTTTTTCATCTTGCCTTGTGACTACTTCACTTTTTAAAAGTTTTTTGTGCAAGATTTTACTCAGTTACCTCTAAATTCTGTCATTGCATCACAGCTGTCAGCTTGCTTAATAGTTGTAGGGCAGCGTGGGAAGTTCTTCTGTGGTTTTTGGTAGTTTTGGTGAAAATTGGGGCACTTGAGACTGTGCAAGAAAGGAAGTGTGGTGTTTTCCTGTAGCAAACCCTTGTTCTGAGATGTTTTAAAATTTCTTTGTTCTTTTGTTCTTTTCAAAGAAGTAATAATGTAAATAAAATCCCCATGATAACGGCAGTAGGTAAATAATAGGAACATTAATAATCTATACGGACAGAAATATGCCATGTGTGTTTTCTGTTTCACCTAGCTGTATGATTTCCTTTTTATATGATATGACAGCAATGCAGACTCTTGTGCACCCTGTAACCTGTTTTGCATGACTGTGAATTAAACTGGGAATGCTAATGATACCAGTGTAGGAATATCAGCATTTTCAGGAAAAAGTCAAGTAGAAAACTCCTTTTTCTATCCATCAGTGAAGCATTTATTTTTGGGTTTTTGATTTTTTGGGAATTTTTGTCTGTTGGTTGGGTTTTTTGTGGTTTTTGTTTGTTTGTTTTGTTTTGTTGGTTTTTTTACTGTGAATTTTAATTTTTTTTGCAGCTATTTGCTAAACTGATAATTAAAGTTGTGCTTACATTACAGAGGTAGATCCCTTCAGCTGCCATTTGAGGAGGACTATAACAGCATAGTATTGATAGGCATGAGGGAGACAGATTTGTGGTGGCACAGGCTTGAAAGACTGCTCTGCAGTTCATACTCTTTTCTTTATGTTCAGTGCCATCACTGAGAAAATGATGAAGATTGCACGAAACTGGAAATACTGAGGCTGTTATAAATCACACAGCTCGGTCTGTGGCTTGCACACACGCATTGTGGTGATGGTGCTGTAATTTTTCATGACAGCTACGACTCAGAAGGTTGTAGCTGATAGGCAATATGAGACTGAAATTACAGCCTATGACTGTTACATGTCTGTTGTTAGAATAATGCTAAATACTATTTATATGCCTCTTTCATGGGTTGTGGGACCTAAGGAAGTAGAGGAGTTCAAAGGGCTGGGCTTTATGCTCATGTTGTACACAGCCTGTGACACCTTGCAGGGTAAGTCTTTACTTCAGCTCTAAATGAAATCTTGGAAGCAAGTAAATGAAGAATTTCTCAAACAATCTTGCAGTAAAGGCTCTTGAATCAGTGATGAAACATCTTAATGATTGCTTTCTGTTGTCTTATTGCAGGGGTTTTTTTGAGTTGTACTGCAATAGTTGTCTCTAAAACTCAGCTACTGTTGGTCTTAGCTCTGCAGTGGTTGATTTATTTTGCTCTATAAGGCACACTTTGGAATATGTTATTGACCAGAATAGTTCTCTCAGGAGCATGCAGGAAACTTTTTTCTGCCTGCTGAAACAATAAGAAAAATAATGGACAAACATCAGCAGCCATTATAACTTTTTTGCCTGATGTGCCTCTATTTCTTTTGCCTTTTTGTCAAATCCATTCACAGATGTAAAAAAAGGCATTTTTGCAGCCTATAATGAGGCCTATAAACATGTCTCATGGGAGTGTTTTCCTGACAATTGTTGTAGTTATTAGTATCTTGTTCTGTAATTATGGCAAATTTTCCTTCTTCTAATGCTCTTAAATCTGCTATTCAGAGTGAAAGTAGTCCTTAACCCCTCCTTTGACCCTGCCTTCAAGTTCCTTTTAACATGAACAATTGATACCAGTGAAAAATTTAATGCACAAATGACATTTGTCCACAAAATTACAGTGCAGAGGATGGCTCTGAAGCAGACTCAGCCACTAGCAGAGTGTTGACTCCTATTTTGTTTAGTTAACATGTGAGGTATGAAACAAAGCCTTGCCTTTAACTACACCAATGCCTCCTCAGAGGTCAAATTAGAAGTTTAAATGTTGGCAGGCTGTTTAAGTGCCAGTGAACTGTGGTAGCACGAGTAGTTTTGTTATCTGGCTGAAATTGCATCAACCTCCCAGGGCAGATATTTTGAAATTACCTCATGCTTACCTGGTCAAGGAATGAAGTAGAGAATCAAAATAAATCTTTACTAATTCAGATCTGCTTTACATTTTCTTCTATGGAGAGGGACTACTTTGGAATATTTCCAGATAGCTGGATTCACTTTGTGTGTATTTCTATTAGGAATGAGTTAAAGCATTCTGAATTTATTTGGACCGAATACTGTATGAAGTTAAAAGAAACAGAGGAGAAGATTATAAAGGATGAAAAACACCTTGAGGAGTTAGTGAAGCAAAAAGCAGAAATCCAGGAAGATGCAAAATGTTGGAACAGCAAAGTGAGTCTTGAATATGTATAAACAACTAAGTAAATGAGTATCTTTTATTAAAAAGTACATGAATGCGTGAATATTTTTTGTGTTTAAGAGTTAAGATCCTCTGTAAGAGTAAAAATATAAACATGGATTTTAAAATTAGAAGTGGTAGATTCTGTACAACTCTCATTTATTATTTTGTTTTAGTACTATTTTTCTGCTTTAATTATTAAAAATATCATTATCATCTTACAGTTCTATTAGTGACCTGGATATTTTTCATTGTTGGGTGCATATCTGACTAATATTTCTTATCTTCTTAAACCATCTGGAATAATATGTGCAGGTAGTGGGACAGCATAAGTGTCCTCTGACATCAGAAGATTTTTTAACATGAGATGGCACGTGATACACTTTTACATCAGGCACAGTGATACCCTATTTTACTTAAAATTTCCCTGTTTTCTGCTCTATTTTCCTATAACTCATTTTGAAATCTTGTGCTTTGTAGCCAAAATCTGGAGTTCCTCACAGAGCCTGTGTGTTTTCAGTTAATTGACAGCTCCTGTGGAACCAGTAGAAAATGCCTAGACCAGGATTTAGATGGCCACAACAGAACCTGTTAATTTTTTTATGTGTATGTATGCAAGTGTAATCAAGCATGAAATTAATTCTCTTGTACACGCCCAGTACCATTGTGAACTGTGTGTCTAGATAACTAGGTCCTGCTAAGGATCCAGTGGAATCCAGAATATACATGGAGGATTTCTGAGAAGCTGAATGTACCAAGCATGCCCAGACGTTAACAAAAAAAATCCCCAAAGCACCCCCCTGCCCTGCACAAGCAAAGATACAGTCATATTGCAGCCACCAATGGATGTGTTCTTGCCTTTTTTTTAGCCATGTATTAAAGGTTTTTTTTTATATTGGTGGTGCCAGCAATTGCTACCAACAGATATTGAGAACACAACTATATTCAAATAGAGCCAATACTTATTAATAAGCCTTTTTTTGTCCTTTTATTTTTTTCTCTCTGCATATATTTCCATCTGGGTTTGGTGACCAGATGTACTTCAGCAGGTGCCACCTCGTTATTAAGATCAAGACAAGACAAAGACAGACATGCACAATAGGGATAAGCTGGAGCATGGAACTGTTCCATTAGGTGACCACCTTAGTTTATATTAAAGGTGAACCAGAACTGAGTTTAGCAAAAATCTGATTTGTTATTGCCAATTTTCCTAAATCAACAAACTGAATAATTTTTTATAAATAATAGTGGATATTCACAAAGCTCGAAGTTATTTTTCTGATCATCATAGAAATATTTCAGAGGGGAATCAGGAAAATATTGGGACTGTTTTCAGTGGCTTCACCAGGGTTTAAATCAGACCCAAATTAGAACATGACAATTGCCACATACACTGATAAGTTTGAAGAGAGAAAAAGTGATATGAACTAATGTTTTTCAGCACTGTTTTTCCTAGCTCTTTTTTCTTGTGTTAATTCATGCATATTTTAAATTTTATATGTGATCTATTAGGGATGTTACAACTTTTGACACTGTAAGGACAACTCTGAGTTTTCTTTTTATCACACTACTCAGATTTACATTACAAAAGGTATCTGTATGGATTAAATCTATTTTCTGTATCTACATGGTCTTTGTTTTTCAAAGATTAGAAGGAACCCTTCTTATAAAATTGTTCTCATACTTGCCTATTACGCTTTTATTCTTTTGTCTTCATTAATTACCTGCACAGTGTGACATTATTTCAAGTAATTCCTGTCAAAATGTTTGCTCTAAAAGCCTTGAAAGAGTGAAAAACATTTCGGAATAATGTTTTTTCTATGTACCAGTAATTTAAAAACCAGGACATTTTGCTCATATTTAATCAGTTGGGGTTTCTTTTCCCTGAAGCTATAGCCAACTCTTTGTCTTTCTCACACTTCACCTGAACTATATATAGTATCATAGAATGGTTTGGATTGAAAGGGCCCTTAAAGATCATCCAGTTCCAGCGCCTTGCCAAGGGCAGGGACACCTTCCACTAGTCCAGGTTGCTCAAAGTCCCATCCAACCTGGCCTTGAACACTTCATGGGCTGGGGCATTATATTTGTCAGAGTATTTTACATATTGAAAGGTTTAACAATCTGGGTTTTTATCTTCTCTCTCTAGGCTAGTAAAGGTGCTTCATTGCAGCTTTTTCTCAGATCATGTTTTACAATCCCTACCCATTCAGGTTAGGACTTTCACTCCCCAGCTATTTAGGAAGGTACAGCCAATCCAAGGACAATTGCCAAAACCCTAGAGAAGTACAACAGAGCTGTGATATTCTGGTCAAGATAACGAGTCCCTCCTTAGCTGCTGGGACATAGTAACAAATGTTCTTATGTAAGTCTGTTCATCATCAGATGCTTGAGATAACAGTGGGAAATTACATGCCATTTAAGGTACCTGCATCCTAATTATTTCCTGATTTTCCCACATGTATTATTCTCTAAGACTTTTATTATCAACCTTGATACTACTAGACCAAAAACCATTGTTTCTGTCTGGTCATATTCTAGTTGGACTCTCATCACTGTCTGAATTGTATAGGTAAGGTCTGCAGGGATGTGATGATGTTCCAACCGCTGCAGAGGAAGGAGGTGGAAGAAAACAAAGTTTACTGGGCTCCACGTGAACAGTCATGTCTTTATCCATCTAAAACCACTTTAAATTATTTCCTTGTCCTCTAGATGGTTGCTTTCCTAACACCCTCATTTTTCCTTAAGCTCCAGTGGTTGATCCATCCTTGATTTGAGCAGAGAAGTTATGGATTCTCCATCCCTGAAGGTGTTCAAGGCCAGGTTGGATGGGGTCCCTAGTGACCTGATCTAGGGGAAGGTGTCCCTTTCTGTGGCAAAGGGGCTTGGAACCAGATGATCTTTAAGGTTCCTCCCAACCCAAACCATTCTGTGGCTCTATGAATCTTTTCATGATTCCAATAATTTAAGAGAGATATTGAGATATTAAGAAAAATCTTAAGGCTGAGAAAAACTTGAGATATTCTGCTTAGTTATGCCACATTTGCCATGTAAGAATTAGCAGACTGTGAGTGTGCCCTCACTGAGACTGTGAAACCTAAAGTTCTGATAGGATACACATGCACATTATAGCATAAAACATCCCTAATTACTCTTCAATAGTCTTCTTTTACAATTTATTTTTTAAAAATATTGTTTAATTATCACAAAGAAACATGAGAAATTTGTATTGCTTACTTCGCAAAATATTTTTATATAGATTATTTGAATAACAAAACACCAGCCAAAGGAGATGAGAGTGTAAAATTATCAGATGTTGCTCCTTAAATGATAATAACTGTAGAAGAATCAGTAGAATCAGTGTTATTTTAAAAATTTATTTCTTTTTAGCATAAATGAATTAAAAATGCTTGCATACTTATGTGTTCTGTCTTGGCCTAAAATAATTCCAGCTTATGCTAAAGGTGTCTTGATGGTTTAATGCTCATTAGAAATTCATCCAGGAAAGCAATCTATTGGCTATAAATCAAAGGATTGTAAATATTAATGAAACATTGGAGAGTTTGAAAGGCAAAAATTAAGAACATGAGGGAAAAAAAAAAGAATTTTGCAAAAAATCAGAAATAGGTAATGCCAGCAATATAACTATAGAAAGCAAATTTAATTTTTTCACTTACAGCATGCCTATAAAATGTACCTTACTTTTATTGTAAGTCTGTCTGTAAAATCACATTTCGATAATTTCAAGTTGCTTCAGGCTGAAATTTATCATCTAGCTTATTTGATTTTACTTAGAAGAAAAATAGCAAAAATTATGTGAAAGAAAATACATACCTTGAAAATGAGGAAAACTCTGAAATTCCTTTGTTTTGTTAACAGAAACCTCAGTACCCAGAATATTTTAGTAAAAGCTTTTATGACTTTTTTTCATGTATGATTGTTATAAGCATAGAATCTGAAATACTATTTTTTTCTATTTTCTGTGAATTCTTGTAAGATATGCACATATATTTTGTACCTTTTCAGTTTATTGGTTCCAAATATCTATACTTAAAATGACATTCTATGATATTCATGTATATATGATATATTCATATTCATATATGATATGATATTCACTCAGTGCAGAAAAAATCCCATTTTTAAAATTCCTTTTCCCTTGAAACTCTACTTGTATGCTGGTTTTATATATCTGACAGATTATCATATTTATCCCACCAGAAATCTTGGATTTTAATGTCTCGTTTCAACAAAGTTATCTGAAAAAAAAAAGTTCTTGAAAATAATTAGATTCTTATAAGTTTTGTAGAAATTGATGACTGAGTTGAATAAATACATCCTGTCAGCATGAAAACATTCCTTACTAGAACCCCAAAACACTATACAAGAGGTGTGGGAAAAGGGAAGGGATAAAAAGATGAAAGAAAGGAGGAGTTATGCCCATAGTCCTTATTAATGGTCCAAGTCAGAGCTCATACCTTAACACACCAACCTAAATCAATGATGGGACACAAATGGGTATTAAACCAGGCTTCATTAGTTCTGATGTTGATGGAACTACTTATTGGGATTATTAGAACATTTTAAAATTAGTGACAGCTTTCTAAATTTATTTTTTTCAATTTCATTGATATCTTCCTTGATTGACAGAATTTTTATTTTATCATGCCTATAATAGTGGAGAGAGATCTTACTTGTTTTGGAAGTATTAACTGATAAGCTGAAAGAGGAAACTCGGGTTTGTAAGAATATGTAGAGATAAATAGAGAGAATCAGGGTTTAGAGGGGAATTCTCAGGAAATAGATTTGAGAAGCTTGGAGACCATCTTGTACATTAAACTTTTGCAGAGATCATAGAAGGACTGGGGACATTCACAAGAGAAATCCTTAGAGCATTGTCTATTTCATATATAATTAGTATTGTGAGTGTGTCCTGGTCATTGTCCTTCCACATGTTTGGGAATTCAAGAAATGAGTGTGAAAGTTCAGATTCAAGCCCCAGAGAGTGACAAATTATGAAAAGTTCCTAGTAATGAAGGATTCCAGGAGCTCTATTTATGTCTTCAAAGGATGATCTGAAGCCATCCTTTGAAGAGGAAATATCTTTTCAGACTGCCATTTAGTCTAGTCCCAGGAAATAATGAGTGTAGGCTGAATGTAGTATTCAATTCAGAAGAAATACATTGTACATCTTCCTTTAGTGTAAAAACAGGATTCTTCATCTGATACAATCCCAGATTTCTGTTTATTGCTTTCTTATGATAATTTTAGTTAACTCTAAAAAGGACTTTCTGGAATGCTATTTTATGGAACCCCTACGTTTTCTCAATTCCGCTTTCAAAACCACTGACCTAGCATGTAGCATATTAGATCTTTAGGAAGAAAGCAATTGCTTATCTCTCCTAAAAATTAGAAATTGTGTGAATTCGTCTTATGTGTTACTGAGTGCAAGGACAAATAAAGAGGGTTGTTTTTAGGTCTTTTTAGTTGAAAGTCTCCTTTTATCTTTTTGGATACTGGAGTTATTGGAGTTATTAACTGAATAACAAATTTCTTTTAAACAAAGGTTATCAATAAATATAATTGGGGGATTGCCATTAAATGCTACAAGAGAGGCAGAATATTTGGTTCTGCTCAGAAACCTTTAAATTCTTTGGTCTGCCACTAATCTCTTCCTTTGTGTTACCTTTCCTTCCTATTATGTTAGACATCTTTGATGAAAGAATCTGAGGAAAAGCCGTGCATTTGACCCGATATTAACTCAATTCCCATGAAGACTGAATATATCTTACAGATACTATTCAATCAGGAAATCTCGGGTCCTCATGCTATGTACAGTTGCTAAATGTACAAAAGCTTAGGAAAAGAAAAATCAAACACTTAGTATGCTTCTCAAATGGGGCACAGTTCCTGAGTAAGCTGCAGAAGCTGTGATAAAAGTTTCAACACCTGTACGTGAAGTGGAACATGGAACACATTGCATCAAGGAACTTCTTTCAGCTGCAGTCCACTTGCTTTCTGCCTGGAATATTTATGTTCTTCTTGCATCCATGCCTAAAGTACTTTGACTTCCAGAGTCGTGGGTAGCTGTATATGCATCAAAACAACTTTGCTCCACACGAAAGGTATAAGAAATCAGAATGGAACAATTATTGTTTGGTTCTTTTCCTTTCTTTCCAGCTTCAGTACACATCTGCTTACTCTGCACTATTGAGATGAATTACTGTCTAGGCTTTACTGTTTTGAAATTTCAGTCTTTTTATAACCACAGATATTTTGGAAGGAATCTGTGAAGGCATTTAGTTATTGCCTTCCCCAGAAGAAGATTGGCTCTACTTATGTACATTTTAAGAAACAACAGAAGACTTTTTTAGGGTTTTCCATGTTGACTCTTTCAAAATTTCCCTAGGAAAAGTGAGTAGTTAATTGTCCAGTGACCTTTTGTCAGTATTTTAGGATATATGTTATGCTCTTCAGGTAATTTTTTTCTGGTAGAAAATTATGCATAGTCCTTATGCATAAGGACTGCTTCTGAGGCAGGGTAACTGAAGTTCTTGCTAATAGATCCCTTGGGGTGGAATAGAGTGAAATGACACTGAATGATTGGTGTCTTGATTCTTGGGAGACAGGAGGGAAGCACCAGTGGTGTAGTGGTATCATGCAAGGTTCCCATTCTTGTGACCTGGGTTCGATTCCCAGCTGGTGCAGGGAAAATCCCCAGCTCTCAGCCTATGCACTGCTTGTACTACAGGTTAGGTGTAATTCCTTGAGGCACATGTAGGCAGTGTGTTTTGTTCTCTTTCTGCTTTTTGTTGCTTGAATTTTGGGCAGGGTAACTAGGTTGCTGTGGGCTTGCACCCTCCTACAGCTATTTCAAGGACTATTTATACTGTAAGACTGGATATTTGACAACCAGGAGTTCATATGTACTGAAAGTGAAATGTGCATATGAAGTGATTCGTGATGCTTAGTCCTTGACCAGTCAGAAAACCTTTGGCATTTTAAGGTAAACTATGCTTCCTTTCTTTAAGTAAGCTAATGACTGTAGTAAGGAAGCTTTGACAGAAATACTCTGGCTACTAATTCAGGGAAAGAAAAGTGCTAGCCTGCTGTGGGATCTGTTGTGCAGATTAAGCATCAGAAGCAAGGTTGTATATCCTGTGAAGGTCCTTGGAATACCATGCAGATTTCTCATTCTGCAGAATGTATCAGCAGATATTCAGTGGTAGCAACAGTTTATTTTTCTGGGGACCATTCTTCCACAAAGAAACATTCCACTGAGAAATATTAAGTTCTAAGGTTACAGAGATTGTATTCTGTCAGACAAAGCAACATCAATGTTTATCTGTAGGTTTTTTGCAGTTGATTCAGTCTGGATTTTCTGTGTAATCCAACAGCGTAATTGAGTGGTATTTTAAGTTTGCTTCTGTTTAAGAGTTCATTCCTACTTAAAGTTTGCTTTTATGCAAATAAACTGTTTTACGTGACCTAGGAATTCTGGAAATAGTGACTTACTTGTAATTTGAATTTAGCAACCATATAACTAACCTGTACCATTGCACTGGTATGAAATATCCTATACATGGCCATTTATCATAAAAGAGATGAACTGAGACTCCTTGACCAATTTAACACTTTCAGATAAAAGGCCTGTTCTTGACACTTTCATCTCATCCAAAATTGATAGTTTTATATTATATTGGGGAAGAGGGGCCAAAAAAAGCTGTTTAGTATTCAAATATCATCTCCTTCAAACACAAGAGCCGTCCATTCCAATGAGTAGGAAGTCAGGCAAAAATGCCAGGAGGCTTGCATGGATGAACAAGGAGCTGCAGGCAAAACTCAGATGCAAAAAGGAAGAATATAGAAGGTGGAATATAGAAAGTGGAATCAGGGACAGGTAACCTGGGAGAAATAGAGCAATATTGTATGTGCATGCAGAGATGCAGCTGGAAAAGTTTAAGCCAAAATGGAATTGAATCAGGCAAGAGATATCAAAGGCAACGAGAAGGTTCTCTGTAACTGCAGACATCACAGAAGGAAGACTACAGAAAATGTGACCCCATTGCTGCTTGGGGCAGGGAACCTGATGACACAGGACATGGAAAAGGCTGCAGTACTGAATGCCTTCTTTGCTTCAGTCTGTTCTGCAAGAGCCAACCTTCAGGAATCCTGGGTCCCAGAGACCAAGAGGAGAGGCTGGAGAAAGGAATGCATACCCTTCATGGAAAGGAATCAGATTAGGAAGTACTTATTCAAACTGGACATTCATAATTCCATGGGCCTTGACGGGTTGCACAAATGAGTGCTGAGGAAGATTTTGACTGGGAGAAGTTCTTCTGGACTGAAGGAAGGAAAATGTCACCCCTACGTTCAAGAAAGGTAACATTTGCACAAATAAATGTTCCACCATACAATCAGGGGAATCTTATGGCTTAAGTATTTAAGGANATATATATATATATATTTTTTTTTTAAACTTGATAGTGTTACTTTTTGGATTTTGTTGTTCTTGAAGTTGCCTTTGCAAGTGTAGTGGGTTGACCCTAGCTGCATGCCAAGTGCCTACCAAGCTGCTCACTTCCCTTCTCAGTTGGACAGGGGAGAGAAAATACAAGAATGGGTTCATGAGTTGAGACAAGGACTGGGAGAGATCATTCACTGAACACTGTCACAGGCAAAACAGACTGAACAAGGCAATATCAGTGGAATTTATTAACAATATAATCTGTACCAGGACAACGGGAAGTAAAATAAATTTTAAAAACACTTTCTCCCCATCCCTTCCTTCTTCCTGGGCTTATGATTGACTTATGATTTTCCCGACCTCCTTCCCCAGAGTGGCACAAGGGGGTGGGGAGTTGGACATAAACTGTGGTCAGTTCATCACACATCTCTGATGCTTCTCCCTCCTCAGTGGGAGGATTCCTCACATTATTCCCCTGCTCCAGTGTAGAGTCCCTTGGACAGGAGACAATGAGACAGTCATCTATAAAATTGTCCTGCATGAGTCCTTACCGNTGAATGCCTTCTTTGCTTCAGTCTGTTCTGCAAGAGCCAACCTTCAGGAATCCTGGGTCCCAGAGACCAAGAGGAGAGGCTGGAGAAAGGAATGCATACCCTTCATGGAAAGGAATCAGATTAGGAAGTACTTATTCAAACTGGACATTCATAATTCCATGGGCCTTGACGGGTTGCACAAATGAGTGCTGAGGAAGATTTTGACTGGGAGAAGTTCTTCTGGACTGAAGGAAGGAAAATGTCACCCCTACGTTCAAGAAAGGTAACATTTGCACAAATAAATGTTCCACCATACAATCAGGGGAATCTTATGGCTTAAGTATTTAAGGATTGTTAATTATTAGTCTTAGAAATTAGGATTTTAGAGGTGATTCAGATAAAGCCCCTGCTTATTTTCTGCCTTACATACTTTCATTAAAATACATTTATCAAATAGCACTTAGGAGTCCTGGAAGACTATCACCCAGATATCCCTTCCACATTCTAATTGACTCCTTCAGAAAACTGATGAATTTTAAGGCTGACTGCTACCTGGTCATGCTGATTCCTCTCCTGTGCATCAAGTTTTCCATGTGTGAGCTAATTCTTTTTTTGATAGTAATTCATATTATGAGTTAGCTTCTTAGGACTTTACCATTTTTATCTGTTTTGGAATTTGAGTTCTTTTTTCCCCTATCATAACTCGTTTTCAAGGTGTTCATGGTAAGTCTGTCTCTAAGTCCTGATCATCTGTTTTGCATTTCTTTGTCTCTAGCAGATTTCCTGTCAGATGTGTTTGAAAAAGTACTCAGTTTATGTCTCTTCCAGGTTTTTCCAAGTACTCTTATTTACCTTGCCTGATTGCATTCTTATATTTAAATAATCGAAGTTCAGGATCTTTTCTGTTTTCCTCTTCCAGACATATTTTCAACTTTTTGTCTTGCTGCTAATAGTTTCCCTGCTGTTAATGACATTTATTTTCTTTTTGATAATTCCAAAGCGTCTGTGAATGCTTGTTTCACATGTCCCTTAAGCCTCCGATGGTATCTGTAAGTAATCTCCATCTGGCTTATATTTTAGTTTTAGATGTTGCACCATAAANCATCTATAAAATTGTCCTGCATGAGTCCTTACCGTGGGCTTCAGTTCTTCACAAACTGTTCCAGCACAGGTGCTTTCCACAGGGTGCAGTCATTCAGGAACAGACTGCTCCAGGATGGGTTCTCCACAGCATTAGAAGTCCTGACAGCAACCCTGGTCTGTTGTGGGCTCCTTTTTCCACAGTTCCACAGATCCTTCATGCAGTCTGTTCCAGTGCAGGATTCCCACAGGTTCACAGCCTCCTCTCAGGCATCCACCTGCTCCAACATGGGGTTCTCCACAGGCTGCAGGTTGATTTCTGCTCCACATGAACCTCCATGGGCTGCAGGAGAATTTCTGCTCCATCACCCAGAGCACCTTCTCCCCTCCTCCTCCATTGAGCTTGGTGTTTGCAGAGCTGTTGTTCTCACATATTAGTTTATTCTGTGATTCTGTGACTCTGTAGCCCCATTGTTGCTAGAGGCTTACCACGCAAACCCAACACACCTGGAAAAATCAGCAGCTGCTGAACTGACCATCTTATTAATGGTGACTGCCCAGCTACAAGCTGTAGGCAGGCAGTAGATTTCCAGTTGCTATTTTTGTGCATCTCCTGTGAGGGGCATGAACAGGATGCAGTGACAATGGCTCTTCAGACCTCAAGCCAACACTGGTTGCACACAGATCCCTTGCACAACATAAAAACATGGCCGTTTTCTTATATAAAACTTGATACCAGATAAACAGTAAATTTAAATACTTCCTTATCATCCAAACTCCTTCTAATAACTGGAAAATATCTCCTGTGATGCATTGATAGCACACCAGTGTGTAAGGCATCCTGAGAGCCTTCTGACAGTTGATAGGTGAGTGCCACTGAGATTCATCATCTCTTTCTTCCTATAAAGGAGACCTATAATACCTCTGGGAAGAAATATCTTTTCTATTAATTCTCCCACACTTACCATTATGAAATAAAGGATACTTTGGCTCCATTTTTCCTTCCTGCTCATTCTGAAATGAATACTCCCATGCTGTGAGTGTTCTGATGGATTCCAACATCTTATGGGATCAGAAGAACAAGCCAAAACTGGAGGGAGGCATTTCAGTCTTTTACTGTAAGTCCTTGAGTCAGAACACTGTTTGGGTCCTTTTGCAGTGGTCTCAGATAGGAGAGATTTACTCTGAGAGCTGTCAAAGGCTATTTTTCTTTAGAACAGAATGTTGGATTTACTGTGATGACCCAAAGTCCTTCTGAGATTTTTATTCCCCCTTTATTGGAGAGGAAAGTCTGAGCCTTTTTTATTTTCTTCTGAACGGTGACAATCTCCATTTGCTTTTGTTACAAAACTTGTTCTCTTCTATTCTGTGACATTGAACTGTGGAAGAACTCAGAATAGAATCTGGTATCTAACATGTCCCACTTATAGAAAGGTAAGCCCTAAGAGACATCCTGAAATTCCTGTTGAAGACATTAGCAGAAAGTGTTGAATGCTCCTCTTCTAAGCCAGATGGTGCACAAGGTCTCCATCACATGTATTTGTGATTGATCCACAACTTCCCTCTGATTCTCAGGCTTTGCTTTAGAGAAGGCTGAAGGGAACATTTCTGGGCCTGACTGACACAGCATTAAAGGTTTGATTCCAAACACCTTCCTCTCTTTTTTCTATTCAATACTGTTTCTTTTTGATTACTCATCGAAACTAAAAGGCTCCTTTCTCTTCACTGTATTCTTGGCCAAGACCCTTAGTGGCATTTTTAGCGCACTCCTTTCCTTTTACAGACAGAAACAAAAGAACACTTTCCTAATGGGAAGTAAATTTTGTTCTCAAGATGTTTTGTTTTGTTTTGTTTTTTTTGTTTTGTTGTAGTTCATGTTTTGTCATGATAAAGAATCCTTGAGATGCATGTTGTACTTCTTTTATGGTGGTTTTAAAGTTCTGTTTCAACTAAGCCTTTTTCTCCTATTTTTCTTCCAAAGTCTTATTTCTCTGTGTTAAACAACATTCATTTCCTTGCTGGCAAGAGGTTTTTTCTTCCTATTAGAACAAAATTTAATGATTATGTCAAAGGGTACTGAAAGCACAAAAGCTATCATTTACTAGTGATGGTCAAAGTGCAGAGCAGTTTAGATGAGGCTCTATTCTGAGACAGCCAAAGGGGATCTTCTAATGCCACAGAGACCAAGAAATGTTAGTGGTTGTCTGGGAAGCTTGTCCTTTCCATCTACCAACTAATATCACTTGGAACATTATCTGTAGCTTTACCTGATATTGTGCCATTCTATAGGAATTCAGAAATTATGTTGCATTTTCTGCTTGAAATGCTCCCACTAAGCATAACTATATTTGTAGGCTACAATTTGAAATTGAAAAAGGAGATATTTACCACCAGCCATTATTATTTGAAAAGAGTAGGGTGGGACTAGGTGATCCTTAAGGTCCCTTAACATTCTATGAAAATATGAAGATATTAAGAGCATTGAAGAGATTGAGAGACAAGTAGCTGATTTAAAAATAAAGATACATTTCAAGACAGCCATGAGATAAAAGTAGTAGAGTCTCATTGTTAGAAAAAAAAAGCACTGTAGACTTTAGACTTTTTGAATGTCATTTTCTTAAGGTGGTGCTTGTTCCTTTTCTTCTTTTGGGAAATGCCTTTGAAAACAACAGGAAATGTGGGGAAAATTTAATATTGTTTTTAGTCTTCTGTCTTAAGTGAAACAGAGTAGCAAAACTGGCTATTAATAAAGACAAGGAATTTTCTGTAAGCCAAGTACTTGTTAGAGGACATTGAAATATCAGCATCTATTGAGCCTATTAAGTTTAGATACAGTATTTTTTATTTTTTCTCAAAGCCCAGAGACCAGAATTTCTGCTGTTTTGTTGCAGAATCAGTTTGTAGGTTCACAGTTCTGTTATCCAACTGCTGGTACACAGCTTGTTACGGAATATCATCTCCAGCTTTTCAGTGTTACTCTCTTTGAAGGGGTCTTGGCACAGTCTGCATGCAGCAATACTTCCCTACTTTTGGTTGAGAGATGGGGGATGTTGAATGGCTTGAGTTCACATAATGGATTGTGTGGCAGTTTGTTTTTAATGGAGGCTTAATGAGTCAAATTGAAAAATTAAAAAAAAAAAGAAGATTCTTCTAATACCTAATAGTATTTTCAAAACAAGGCATTAATGGCAGTGACTAATGTTGTTAGCCCTTCCCCAGCTGAAAAAAAGTAGAAACAATGTGACAAAGATCACATCATTAGTTTTGTGGAAACCTAGAGAGGTGTGGTGTGAGTTATACATCATGGTCTACACCTGTGTATTTGCTTCTGTGTTAAAAGCTTGGAGAGAGTTTGCACAAGCAGATTTGTATGCAAATAATATCCAACAGATAGTGGTAATTTCCAGGGAGAACTTTCTCATTGATTAAAGGTTTTCAGAATGGAAATATGAATACCTATTTTAATATTTTTTAATCTCTTCTACATGGAATTTTAAACTTTGAATAGTATAAATATTATGCAATTTATTTAAGCATATTTGTTAATGCAAAATTTTCCTCACTACATATATTAATCATAGTTTCTTTCATTTAAGATTTGGTGCTCATGTTAATGATGCAAATGAAATTAATACAATAGACAAGAACCGTTTTTCTTGAGATGCCAATTAATAATGGACTGGATTAATGAAAAAGAGAAAAATTAGATATTGTAATATATTTTCTTCTTCCTCCTCTTGATAGCTGTCCTTAGCTGTATTTTGCATGAGGTAGTGATAATAATTAATAAAATTCCATTTTGCCCCTTATACACATCCCATGAAAGCTATTTCAAATATATATTTTGACTTCAGAACTTTATGTGATCCTTTTTTTTCTGCAAGATAAAAAATGTTTTATGAAGTAGCAGAGGTATTTTCTATTTTAGAAGTGCATTTTATCATTCAAAGCATAGAGTATGTAAACTTACATCATGAAAAATTCGGTACAGAAGGGAAAACCAAAATAAGCTTAAGAATGGTAACTGTGAAAGTATGTAATGACTAATACTATTTTCTGACATCTATAGATGTAGGATAATAACTTTTGAATACTAACACATCTATTTATTCATGAATTCTCCAGAAGATCTCCTGTTTGGATCAGAGTGTACATGAAGTAGAGAAAGAGCAGAAGCAAACTGAACAAGAAGTGGAACAAAAAAAGAGAAGCATTTTGAAGCAACAATTACATGGTGTAGGGGTGAATAATCTAATGCTCGCATTGAAGTATGTTTAATGTTGTAATGCTTTTTTGAAGCATGTTTAATCTCAAAGGTTAGGCTGTCATTACTACAGGGTTGCCTTGGAACTATATACGTATACACACTTTATGTACTATTTTCTGTCCCTTGCTTGAAGTAACCTACAAGGTCCATAGCCTTGAGACAGCATGAAGCACAAAGCAGAATTGATATTGGGGTCATTGAGAAGTCCTTTGCTTTCTTCATTTGCTGCACTGGCTCAGATTGCTTGAGGGGCTTTAGAAATGCAAGGGAGAAAATCAGTAAAGGACAAAAAAGATTCCAGTGTAATAAGAAGTGCCTGCTGATTGCATGTTTGCTCAGCAGATGGCATCTTCTTGTAAATGATGGCTCCTATCTGCTGTATTACTTGCTAAACTGTATTATCCACGAAAGTGAAGTATTGAATTTCATTACTGAACATTGTGCTTTGTATAAACATGTTATTAGAAGAAATAACCATTTTTTCCCTAAGATTCTGTTAATTTTTATTACTCTTTTATTTCCATCTTGTATAGACTTGTTAGATATTGCAGCATCAAAGATGAATCATGTACATACATATATAAAACAATAAAAGCTTTCATGTTTTTCAGAGTAGCTTTTAGGAATCCTGTAATTTCTATGGAAAAATTCCAAGACTTCTTATATATCACAGAGTCTTAAATTCAGCATGGAGAAATTCATTGATTCACAGAGGTTTCTGAATTTGACGGGGAAGAGGAAGTTTATATATCCCTCTCTGCTAATGATGATGCTTTACCAAACTGGAGGTTTACCAAGAGATCTTAGAACATGTGGAAATGACTGATAAGTCGGCACGCAGATAATCTGTAATTCTACAATGTTTTTCAGGGCATTTATTTCCTATACTTTTTTTTTATTGTTGTTTTTATTCTGCCTCTCCTAGTAATTCTAATAACTGCATTCATTATTTACATGAGCAATATTTGAGTTGGTGTTCTAGGGGAGTATTAGAGGACTGCTAAGTGGAATAAAGCAATGTACAAAGCCTATATGAGATTTGTAGAGCTCTGAACTGGTAACAGCACTTGGATACCTTAAACACTGCATTTTAAGAGCCTGATACAGATCCTTGATTGTAGAAATTAAAGTTTTATAAAAGGGGCTGTCTTGTTTTTAACAATAACTCATATCGCTAGTGGTCCAGGACTACATTATATGATTCCTCTAATCACGCTCTATTGTTTTTCAGAAAAAGTTTTTTTAAAGTTGTATTCAGAGATACTATTGCTCTTCTGTGATTAAGACATTGCCTTGTTAAAGCCAGTGTGTAGCTTAAATGATATTATGGAAAGAATGGCTATGATTTATAGTATTTTCTTTACAGGAGTAACATAGAGTCTCCAACTTTCAAAAGACTCAGTGCCTCACTGTTTGCCTATTTTAAGTCAAGGTGAGTCACAATGAGGAAGCTACTGCATCATTTAAGGTGACTTAGTTTGTTCAGATGGCATTTAAATGTCTAAAAGCTAAATACCTGGATAACAGCATATGAATTCTACCTCATAAAACACCAGTGGTCTTAGGAAGAATGAAGAATATTGTTCATGTATTGAAAAGCTGAATGACCAAGTGCCAAGGGACTCGATCATCTTAGGCAGGATGGTGGACTCTTATCCACCACAGCAAGCCATTAAGTGCAGTTATTCAGTCAATTTATATTTGGATCACAGACTGTAGAGTATCTCACCATTCTTGTTTGTTTATTCTAAAACCTGGTGGCAAATCCTCTCTCTTCTGTAATAGGTACCAGGTTGCACTGACACGATGGCTAGCATTCCATATGCTCAAAATCCAACATTCTCATGTTTTGCTTGCCTTGGTTAAAAAGTCTTGAAAAAAGTGCAGGAAGTCAAAGTTGCAAAATACTTCTTCAATGACAGTTTTTTTCCAACAGAGCTCAAACATGAACCTGAATCTTTGGTACAAAACATATCATGGCTTGTTTGTGTGCATATTTATATCTGGGCATGATGTATTAATCATCACAGGTTTGCAAAGTTTAAGACCAGGACAGATCATACAGCTGTCCTGTATATGACAGGTTATCACGTTTCACCAAGCTCTCTTGGTATCGAGCCTAAAACTTTTCCTCAGGGGTTTGAGACTCCCTCTTGGCAGTTCAGTTACAGAGGAATTTGGATTAATTATCATAGCTTCATTTTCTTTCCAATGAGTCTCTGTTTCGGCAAGAAACATGACCTTTTCACCTAATATTATGCAAATACTTATTACACATTTACAAAACTTGAAGGTCTTAAAAATCTGACATCCTTGCACAGCTTCATATATCTGTGCTAACATGTTACAAAAGTTTCAATTCCTCATTTTTTTTATAGCTTCCTTTTAGGTATACCTTTCATAAGAAGTCCTTTCATAAGGAAAAAATATCCTTAGACTATGCATGATACTACTGCTCCAGAAAAATGGGACAGTGTCCAAAGAAGAAATTTTAAAAATACTGATCTTAAAATACTATGAAGCATTCTTTGCCTGCTGAATGATGAGGTCTTGAAATCTGGTATTTATACATGTGTGCACTTAACTTATATGTGTATATGTGTGTATATATAAGGATAATCAAAAAAGTATTTTCCTCCCTCTTAATTTAACCCATTTACAGAGCTGCTTACAGCCCATTAGTCTGGGTTGCAAAATCTAATGCAGCAAGACCACTTTACAAGTATCACCCAAATAGAAGACTCCCACCTGTTTATTACTGCTGAACTGCTACAGTGCTTTATGTTTACCTTCTTCATTGTGGGGAAACTGCAGCTTTGTTTGTCAGATACACTTGCTCTTGAAAGTGGAGCTTGCTTGTGTTGCGAATGCTCACATTTTTTGGGTCCTGTGACCATCTGTCACGTTTGGTACAAGAAAGACAGTGCAATTTAACCTCTCTTCTGTAGAGCAGGAAGTTTAGTGAAAACACTTTATAATTTAAAGGTTTTCAGCAGCTTAATGTCAGCATCACTTCAAGTTGCAGCTGAGGAAAGGAGTCATTCTCTGTGCTTTAATCCTCCACTGTCTGTGGAGTACAGACAACTATGTTATGAAAACCTTGACATCTGTAAGAAGACAACTCTCTATTTAGGCAACTAAATGAAAAGTGCTCTGGGGAATGGCAACAAAAAGTACTGATTTTCCCTGAAAGTCAAGTGGTTTAGGTATCTGCCTAAAACAGCATTATATTTTGTAAGCATTTGAATAGTCTAGCACTAAAAGCTAGACACTGACTCTGCACACACTGAAAAAAACCAGTCCTAAGCTTGGATCATATGCATATATTGTTACGTTTTGCTGTCATTAGAAATTATTTTGCTGTTTAAGCCAGGGCTTATTTACAAAAGTTTCTTATATAAGGACAAAAGTAAAAGGGACATGTATTTTTTGAAGATGGTGGCCTGCAGATATGCATAAATCCACATACAACATAGGCAATTGCAAAAATACAGGTGCCACAATAAAATCTGTGCACATATAATACAAGAACTGTGCGACAAGTTGGAGAACTTTAACTGGATTTGTGAAGCTGTTCTCTTACATAAATGCAATTTTGCCAGTTGCACTGAGTGCTTTAAGTGCCTTCTCCAAAAGAATTTCCCTTTTTCTGGGTACACACTGTCATGAATTTTTTGCATGCTCCTATGCATATGCTTAAAACACAGTTCTTGGAAATCTTGCCTAATTTATCTGGTGTGGTGTTGGTGGTGTTGGTGGGGTTGTTTGTTTGCTTGTTTTTGAAATTCCTAGTTAAATTGCTGAAAACTATCACACTATGGAAAACCTAAAAAGTGAATGTAAAGAATTAAATGGATTATGGAACATGAAGCAAATACAGAACAATAGACAATACAGAAAAATCTTTTGCTGATTTGAGGTATGACCTGTCTATTATATGAATTCAAAAGTATAATTTTTTACATTAATAAAAGTAAATTAGTAGTTCTACTTTATTATGAAAGATGGTCATTTTACAATATTATTTCTAGAAAAGGTGTACTTCTCATCAATAATTTGAGAGTATTTTTGTCTGATCACTGCTTGTAGTTATACGCATCTGTCGAAGTTATTCATGAGAAATTGTTTACCAAACTGAATTTTGGGCATTAAAATTGCTTTCAGAGTTCGGATAATATTCATAGTCAGCTGCATCCTTAATTAATGGAGGATTCCATGCACTTTGTATCTTCTTTGGTTTAAGAAGCGTGGACCTAAACTTACTGTGAGTGATGATTGCTGGAAATAAGTCTCGAAGGGCTCTATCCAAGTGGTAATGCAGGCTGCCTTCTAGGCCATGCAAGCCTTGGAGGGCTCTGTATGCTGATTGCACAGCAGGCTTACTCTTCAAGGATAAAGGTGAGACTGCTGTGCAGTGTCAAAAGGAAGCAGCTCAGGTTGTTGAATTGTACAGGATGACTAAATAGTGAAAAAGTCATTCTTGCATCATTACACAACAGCTGACTTTCTATGATCTCCTTTATTTATGCACTTTTGATGTTGAAAGACCTTTGAGAGATTATTACACAAAATTCTTGACTTGTGGGGAAAGAAAATATGTGTACATTTTTTAGATGAGTAAGTGGGATGGGATGTGTTTTTTCCCAGCTCTTGGTTCAAATAGAGTGATTCAGAAGGACCCAATGTGCACTGGAACTTAGTGAACTTCAAGAACTGAAGGCATCTTTCCATGACTGAAAAAATCTCCTCATTTTTCAGTTTTTTAGCCAGTAGTCAGTGGTTTTCAGTGACATGTTACATTCAGACTCAGGGAAGAAAATAATAATGTCAACATAAAGTGACACTGAAAGTTCATTCCAGCAATTCATTGCTTCTATGTAGTAAACAAGTTCATTTCTCTTTCAAAGAGAAATTTTCTTGAAAGTTCTGCAACTTCTAGACTTAAAATAGATAATGAAGAGAGCCTGCATTTTTCTCAAGAATCTGCTTTTAGAGATCCTACCCAACAGGGAGAACTCTGCAGTCAAAAAAGTCCGCAACCCCCGCCTCTGACTTTCACCTCATACATGAGTCCATACTTCTGCTTCCAGTCTCCACTGTTGTCTTGTTGTGGGTACTTTCTAGCATAAAGATGCTCTGAATTAAATCTTCTTGACTTATTATTGCTTACTATTAATGCAATAAATTACCAAATAATAGCCACTAGAGTGAAATAGAAACACTGACACAATGGTTTCAAAACAACCAAGTTGTTTGAAATAAATACGTTCCCACAATAAAATTTACCACCAAACTGAACTCTATTGCAAAACGTAGCCTAACATGCCACCCAAAGGAAATGACATACACATGTATCCCGTCTAGAAATCGCTTCATAATTTCTGAAAAAATTGTTTTTGCATTTCTGGAAGACAAAAATTTGTCTTCATATCTGAAGTTAAGAATGAAGACAAAATGTATTCACTCAATTTTCTTTATCTCAGTGAAGTTTGGCACTATTTAAATTAGAAAGAAGATGAGCAGATCCTGTGAATTCAAGGTTTGTGTGAGGACCATTTCTGCTTGCATCGATCCCCACCATTTATATGCATCAATTGCTGTACGGTGTGCCTACACCTCCATCAGGAAAGGAAATAAGGGCAGGAAACAAGATATGGGGGTTTATTGGAGATTAGGAAGGCTGGAAGGGTGCTTCAATCTAAGGAGCTCTAGGTAATTTCTGATGGTTCCCCAAGCCCCTCTTTAGATCCAGAGGAGGCCTTAGATGCTTTGATTTTCTGAAAAAGAGATTTGTTTTTCTGAAGAGTCCCAGCAAGAGACTTGTGACCTCCAGAATTTAGAACTAGGTTCCAAAACTCCTGAATACATCTGTTCTGTCAAGTATCAACTAATCACTAAGAAGAATAACAGCTTATTATTGGTCCCAGCTGTTCCTTTCTTGACGGTTTAAATGGCTCCTGAGTGGTCAACTTCATGTTACATGACAGATTCTTCCCTTTCTCTGACTGTTCATTCGTTTTAAAGTTAGAAACCTATCTTATTTTAGTGTTAATATAGCACTGAGTTTACATAACCATGCCTTAACATTAGAAAAAGTACGTTTAAACTTGTTCCTGAGTTTCCTTTTTTTTTTTCGCATGCACATTGTGATGCCGTCTTTATTATGCAGCCAACTGTTACATTACCGCCTAGGCTTTAGTTTAGGTTATCTTGCAGAAAATCAGTTAGAAAATCAGTTAGAACAGCTATTTTGCCTTTTTTTTTAATATATGCTTCTGTCTATAAGCAACAGAAATACAGACCCTGAGAGAACAGCATGTCAGTATCAGGTGAAAACAACTGAAAATTGCTTAACTTTACATATTTAGTCTGAACAGGTTAAAGCAACCACACGAGGTATGGACAGAGACAAAACCAAAGTGCTGCACAAATGGTGTAAAGCTCCCATTTCCAGTCCCAATAAAAAATAGAACAGTGGTTACTCCATATAGCATTGGCCATGGGCTAATTCTGTGTCTCAGAATATCATTATTTAAGCAGATATTAAACATGTGATGAGTCAGCCCGTTGTCTAAAAACACAATTTTTTTTTTTAAACTGTGGAACTTATGTATCTCAGTAGGCTCATTGGATAAGGATTGATAAGGAAGAATGTTTTTAGGTGGTCTAAACATTCATGATAAGCTCTATCATACAGCTTCTTTTTTTAAGGATATCATTCGTTGTGAGAAAACAGTATTTTATCTATAATGAAATTAAAAATGAAACTTGTAAGTAAAGACTAAAAAACAGTACATGAGAATATTTTGATTATTTAATTGATTTTTTTCTCTGTCAAATAAAATTTTTAAATGGTGTGATGTTTAAGCAGAAAAACATTCAGAGTGTATTTAATAATCTCCAAGGTAAATTGACAGAATATGAGAACAGGTTAAAGCAGGAATTAAAAACATATGGAGAATTTCTGCCAAAGGATAGAAAAAAATAAAAAAGGAACACCCCAGCTTCTGGAGTACAGATTGATGGAAGCATTTCGAGAGTTCATCTAGGGTTTCTAGAAATTCTAGTGAGATATTATACTGAATGAGAGCTGCTTGTCTTGATAGTTGAAAAAAATAGAATGCTTGTTCCAAGTATCTTGAACTGCAAAAACTAGAAATGGATGTTTCTTATATTGGCTGTGAATATAAATAGTAATGCTGTATATACTTAGAGCTAAGGTGAAAACAAAACCTCGAGGAGCTCAATGTAAGTTGTATCTCTTAGTCTGGGAAAAGTCAGATGCTCTAGTTGATTCAGGAAGAGATTTAAACAGGAAAATAAACTCTAAACTCTGAAAAGGGAAAGTTAGTTCATAGTTCCTTCTGCTTAAGGAGAAGTGGAGATGTTTATGACAGTACAAATAGAGGTGCACAGCATGCAGTGCAGTTTGGAGGTCAAAATTACAAGTCATTCTCATTATCTCATTTTTAAGATGGACAGGTATGAGCCATTACACCTTATGCAGAAGAGAATGATGAAGTAATAAATGGAAAGACCAGTGAGATGGAAAATCCCAGTCTGAGGTCTATGAAAAGGTCCAGTGAAATGTCCGTTTTGTGAGGATGAGTAAAAGCTAGCAAGCAAGAACAAAAAGATGGAAAGACTTTTTGCCAAGAAAAGAAGGTTGGACCTAGCTTTACAGGAAGGAGATAGAAAGTTACAAATTTATTCAAGCAAGAAGTCCCGTCTCTTCTAGAAATTATATGGGACTGTTTAATACCTAAAGGAAATAAAACAGTCACTTGTCAAGAGACAAACTGACCCTAAATTAGGTGAGATACTTGGGGAGAAAACTAGGGATGCTTGTTGTCAGCATCATGAAGGAAAATGGAGTTGAAGAATGGTCCTGATAGTGGCAGAATCTTCATGAGAAGCTAGTAACTTCAGCACAAATATGGAGAGAGAAAGAAAAGTTGTGAGGTGATTCTTGTGGTGCACTGAGGGATGGAAATGATCTATTCATGATCAGAATTGAATAGGTTGGAAAATGAAGGATCTGTATGCCTGCTTCTTGCAGAAACACACATCATGTATGATTTGGCTGGAACGCTGAGTTCCTGATTTGCAGACCTAGACCCTGTCTGCCCACAGGGAGAGAATTGCTGAGTGATAAGACTGTGACACGTGAAGGTAACAAATGTCACAGGTAAATACAAGGTGCGACTTTTGATTTACTAGCAGTCATGCTACTGACTGTGGTGAAATCTGCGTGTATAATGAGGAAGTCATACCTTAAAGGCCTATTTTATCACTGTGCTGTCTGTAACTGCTCTCAGAGCATCTCATTACCTCCTGTTCTACAGAGACAGTGCAGTCCCCAAACTATCATATTGCCATTTGGTTCAGTGCTGATATGTGCTGTATTAAACACACAGATAAGAATTCTTTGACATAACAATTCATAATGAGGGTTGGATCACGTTCAGAATGATTAGGTTGTGCCTTGTTTTCTTAACCTTGAAGCAAGCCTGCTTTTGCTTATTTTCTGCTGCTAATGTGATTATTGTACTTTCAATTAAAGGAACTGTAAAAGCGATTACTGTGGTTTTTGGAGATTGAGCAAGACAATTTGAGTGACCAAATGTCTCTTGAAATGTTAATATTTATCCTCATTAGTATTTGCTATTGGACACATGATAATATATTTTTGAAATATTTAAATTGAGGAATATACAGATTTATGCTTTTGATAAACAAATATCGACAAAGCTTTAAAAAATATACAATGTGCTGACTTTCTTTATTGCTTTGAAATTGTAGCAATATCTTAACTTCCTAACTCTATTAATTAACACTAGTCTTCTACTAAAAACCCTCATATATTCCATTAGTTTTCCCAAATTTTCCATGATATATTTGACTGCTGCATGATACTGGAAAAGAAGACTCATAAATTGATATTTCTTTAGCAGTGTATCTTAGAATTGCACCAAGCTCTGCAATGTTTCTTCTAGAATTGAATGAGAATTTCTCAACTATATAAAAGGGCATATGGAATTTCATCTAATGGAACAACAATAGTGTCTTCTTATCACAATGCAGGAAACCGAAAAGAGAAGGAATATATTCTAAAAAATTACTTTAAACTTTATAGATAATAAAATAAGCTTTTTATGATTTATTATTTAAAAACCTGCTGTTTAGTCTGTAAATGTTTGATCAGAATATTTTTATCTTAACTTAAATCTTTTTCATTTTAAATCAAATCAGCATATTCCTATGAGTACTTTCTCTTTCATAGAATACCATTTTCTGTCTGGGGAATGATATATCAGAAAATCCATGTCTGGTTCTAACAGCTAGTCATGATATGTTGTTTCATCAGATATTGAGAGTATGACTAATGAAATAATCTACAAAATGGCATAATTCAGGAGGGTTTGTTATAGAAATATGATAATATACATCTGAAAGCTGAATTAAGAAAAAGGGAAAAACTGATTTAGATCCAGGAGGCTGTTTATCATCACAGTATTAGGTAAAATCCACTGGGTCTCTTCCATCATTTACTATTCATCTTTTAGGTTGTCTGTTCCTCTAGTCATTTTTAAAGTCTTGCTGCACTAATGCTTTCAGTGTAGTTTCCCTCTCTTACTTTCAAAAAATACTGTTAATCAATATTAATGTTATCAAAGAGCTTTGTTACAGCAGATCCATGTAAACACAAGAATTACATTTAAAGATATATGACAATAAAGGATTCTTTTAAAAGCTAGAGAGCCATTGCTCCCTTTAGGCTATTCCATGTTAGTGTGAGGTACGGATAACAAATAGTCTGGCTATAAAATTGTCTTTAATTAGTTGACTCAGTGGCTTCCAACAGTGTGTTACAGTGGTCTGTGGGACTCCCATGTTACAAGATAGAGTTTTGAATCTTACTTCATGCTCCTGGGTAGTCTTTGCATATCAACTTACATACTGTCCTGTGGGAAGTGCTGGCAGAATTACCCAAATAACCATCCCACTGATTTTATTGACTTGCAGGGAAGTCACATACCTTCCCTTCTGAGGAACATGCATAGCTAGAGGTTGGGTGCCATGAAAGCAATAACACTCTGAGTGAAACTCTAAGGGATGTAGAAGTGGAAGGTTAATAGAAATTTTAAGGGATATCTCTATGTTTCTTCATTGAAAAACAAGCCATATGCATAAAAATTAAAGGCAAATTAATCCTTACTGTATTTTAACCAATATAAGTGAGAACTATTATAATGGTCTAATTTTGAAAAACAATTATTAATTATTCTTTCTACAA
>VZTZ01007245.1:0-12500 GCA_013400955.1 Drymodes brunneopygia | reverse complement strand
GAAGTTCTTTATTGTTTATGGTTTGTGGGTTGATGTATTCATGCCTTGTTTATTTGTGAAATGAACAAAAATCAGTAAGCAGACATGAACAAAAAATTTGGCCAGACAATCAATTGTACTCCCTACCCATTCCCATTTCCCAAGGACCTTGCAAGGAAATTCGCTGAACTAAGTCTAAGCTGTAAGCTGCCTTTAGAAAAAAAAAAGTCATTAAAGGATGCACCAAATTGTGACATTATGCCCTTAAGCCAAAATAACACTGAATGGAGTTCCTACCTCACATTAACCTCCTGAATAAGGGTCTCAGTTTCACAGATAGCTGTTGTCGTAGGAAAGTGATGTTAGACAATGCCAGAAAAAAATTATCATGCTTTGATGGCAGGCAGCCTGAGCAATACTTTTGTTTTTACAGGCTTCTGTATTTAAAGGCAAGTAATCAGTGACATGTTTTATAAATTGGCATACTCTATTACTAGACGCATTTTTAGGTTGCTTTTACTGTGGTCTTATTTACATAGATTGGTGTGTATCAGGTCGCCATTAGGGAGCAAGGTCTTTTCTTACCCTCTTTTTCAAATTTCTACTTAAAAGGTTTCTGGTCTGCATGGTGTCATTGTAGAAGTTTGCACTCCATTGTAGAATAGCATGAAGCTTTTCTTGGGCGAGTTTAGGTTGGATATTAGGGAAAGGTTCTTTACCCAGAGGGTGGCTGGGCATTGGAATGGGGAAGTGGCCATGGCACCAAAGCTGGCAGACTTCCAGATGTGTTTTGGACAATGTTCTCAGGCACAAGGTGTGCTTTCTGGGGATGTCCTATTCAGGACCAGGAGCTGGACTTTGATGTTCCTTGTAGACTTTGATGTTCCTTGTGGGTCCCTTCCAGCCCAGGACATTCTGTGATTCCATGACACTGGGAACCCATATAAAAATAGGCAGCTATGTGTATACAAAGTGCAAGGATGTCTAGAAATTTGTGTAGCTGGAACTAGATTCACAGTTTGGACCTTAGGTGAAAGAATCCTTTTCCCAAACTCTGTTGTGGAGCAAATATGACTGTATTAATTGTAATGAGCTGTAGAAGGAGATGGTTTCTCAGATAAATGAGATTTCATCCAATTAGGGCTGTAAAAATAAAAAACCTTTTTTTGGAGTGAATTAAAAGGTCAGTTACTGTATATGAAACACTGGTGTGCTTAACTGTTCTACCCTGTGTGAAATTCAAGTCACTTCATTATGAAGGTTTGAGAGTACCTGCTTCTAATTTTGGTCCATTGTCTGACAAAACAAACCCCAAAACTGGTGGAATCGGCCTTCATGAATCTACCTTGCTGTAAGGAATCCTAGGATTAAATGGGTTAAATCACAGTTGCTCCTGTGTTATTACCAAACCTAGTTGTGAAGAATTGTCTGGAACAGAAGGTGAAGGAGGTGGGACCTGGACTCAAATGATATTACAGGTTTTCACACTTCTGATCATCTGGGACAGTTCCTCTAAAGCCATGTTCTCTGATCAACCCATCTCAATGTAGTTCCACAACTAACCAAAGGACAGATCTCTGGTATCTCAACTCCTGTTATCCCCACATAAACTTCAGTTTTCAGAGGCAAAATTTTTTGTTTGGAAGTTCTTTTAGCTCAGGAATTGAAACCTGTAGCAGTCCATAGACATTGAATCATTAAATCAGTTCAGTCAGCAGGGCTTCAGTCTCTGGGACTTCACCAGAAAAGTTTAAATCCTACATGTATATTTTTCCTGCCAAACTTCAATATTGAATGCCACCTTTGTATTAAGAACAGAGGCCTATGATACTAAAGCGAGGATTCAGTGCTTTTTTATTTTGTCAAAGTACTTTGAGCATGTCGGCTCATGAACAGACAAATTTTTCATCTATGTTTGTAGTTCATTGACTCATTAGTATATGAAGTGTGTGGTGTACATACTGAAGTAAGGAACTGCAAAACTTTTCAAATACCTCATCAACCTAAATGTTTTCCTTATTTCATTTTAGTGGCTTCATGTATATACCAAAGGGGAAAAAAATAAGATCAAAAAAAAGGAATGATACACATGTAACCCGCTTTTTCAGATTTTTGTGGAGACTATAAGTATAAATAACCAGCAAACTGTCAAATTATGATAAGATAATTACCTGTCACCAAAACATCTTCCTTAATATTAAACCCATTATCTTGATTAGCTGGGATCTAGGAAAAAAGGAGACACATTGGTGCCACTACTTTGAGCTGGAGCTTCTTCTTTTTACTCACTTTTCTCAATATTAAGACAACAATTGTGTAACAATTGTCACTGGCAATTGTTACTCAATAACGATTTATTGAAGGTGGTTAGGCCACTTGTCTTTAAGAAAAAGAAAAAAATTCTAAAAAAGCATCATCTTCAGAGAAAGGGCATAACATCCTGTCTTCTATCAATTGAGGAAGTAAAGATGTGAAACATCTTCCCTTTTATTATGAAATTTTAATTCTAGAGCTTAATGCAATTGCTTAGAACTCTGTATTTTAAATAACTTGTCTAAATGATTATTTAATTGATTTGCAGGGGAATTTGTTGTTTCCAGAATGCAGCATTGCATGTCTGGCAAGTTACATAGAGTGCATCAATAACTTGAAGCACTAAAAAATTCTATAGTATATGAATTACATTCTGACCCTATAGTCAATAGCAAGAGAGCTATGAAAAGGTAACAGCTGTGGCTCACATACTACAGCCAAAAATGGTATTTAAAAAAAAAAAAAGCCATACCTGCCATCATATGGTGGAGCAATTTTAGTTGCAATAATTTTAAACTATCTGGTTAGAGAATTAGAGATTTGAAGTCTCAACTTCAAAGTGTCTCAACTGGCTGTGCATTGATGAATAAATGTGCCACAATGATTCTGTAGAAGATGATTTTGATGACAGCATCATAGGGTAGTACAGAGTGTTGCCTGAGGCAAAAAAAAATGGTAAGGAGTCCAGCTAGCAACCCAAAAACTGTGGTACTGGAACTCATGACAGTGAAATCACACATACTCACACCCACACACACCCACACACCCCATCAATTTGGGGTGTCTTGAGTCTTGTAGTAATTGTATTGAATTACCTCTTCAAAAAGAAGTTACTGAAGAATATCACTAGGGAAAGAACTATGGTTTAAGTAATTACTTTAAAATTTAATCACTAAAATCATGAAAATTTCAGATACACCAAAAAATGCAGCTTTGATAAAACATGAGACTGTACTGTTTAAGAATTTCAAATGGATGCGTACTTAAATTACATGTTACAAGACTCTTAGTATGTATTAACTCTCAGTAGACTCATCAATTAGGTTTAAAAAAATTGGATTTTTGAGCAAAGATGCCCTTCATTAGGTGACTGTTCAGAAGCTGTGTGGAATCTAAAAGTGAATATTTGTAGCTAGGCAACAACAGTGCTTCGTTGTGGTCAATGCATGCCTAAGGTCACAACTGAAGACTTAGTTTATCAGATAGACTGAAAGAGAAATAAGTTCTGATTTTTTGTTAATAAATTAGTATCACTATTATAAGACCAGGAGTTTTTTGCACATAACCCCCAAATTTAGTATATCTAAGAAAATAAGAATTCTGAGATCCTCTGTATTGAGTTGGAAATACAGAAATGTCTCCTATTGCTCCCTGCCATTTCTTAGAGTGAAATGGGGTTAAACATAGAACTAAACATCCCATCATACCACTTCACTTATTGTACTAGAGAAGAGAGAAGCTGACTCAGAACTGCCCTAAAGTCCAGCTCGAAAATGGGATCCTGCTGGCCTTCCAAGAAGAATCCTATATTTACAAGACATGGAAAGGAGATATTCAGAGTGTTGACAACTGAGACACAAGCCTGCCCCAGCAGAATTGTTTCCCTCCCAGTGATGAAGGAAAAGAGGTTTTGATAAGACTACAGGGCAGACATTTTATGCTCTATCCATTTTAAACATGAAATAATGTGAGTATTGATTGTACTAGCTAAGAATAACAGGATTTTTAGGACCATAATTATTAAGAGATTGCTTGATTAAGTCATACTCAGGAAATTAGAGTGTATCTGTTTCTGCAATACAAATAGACCCATAGGAATGCAAGGGGCTGTTTCAATGCAATAAATAGCATACACCAGTATATTTGGATTTGGTACAAACCAAGTTATACTGGCAGACGTGAAGAAAATAACACAATTCTATAGATGCTCCTGTCCATCTCTAAAGAAGGGGGGAAAAACCTCCAGGATAATACTCATTCTTGAGAAATAATAATTTCTGTAGGTGAATGATTTATCTGTCATATTTTCTAGCACTGCAATTCCAATGCTGGTAGTTAGATCATAACAAGTTTGTTTGTTGAGACTTGTGTTTATGACATATGGAATGTGAAACTGTCTAGTCATCCACCAGTATTTCGTACTTCCACAGTCTTTAGGCATTTTCAGTCAGCCAAATATTTCTATTATCAAAAATCACTTAACTGCATGATTTACTCAGGTTGATTTCAGTAGCTTAAATTTCCCAGGAAAATGTGCCCCTAAGAGGAATGAGTGGTTAAATTAGCTGAAATAGCACTTTTGAGAAACTGAACAGGTGTGATTTGAATATACATTTTAATTGGATGTTAATAGCTACCCAGACCTATGCTTTGTTAATAGAAATAGGTATAATTATTAAAATCTTACTGCAATTTTTAAATTTACCTTTGGCTCTTTAGCTAGAACACACCACCCCTCTTTGTTAATGTATACTGCTTTTAGGGGGGGGTTGGCAATGGGGGTCAAAAGATGCTGTTACTGTTTGATCATGTCAGAGATCAAAATAGTTGCAAACCATTTTGCATGTTAGCAGGGATAAGGATGATCCAATGCTAGCAAACAGTGTTTTAATAGGCACATCAGTCCTCAGCAGGCATTGGTACAGACAAGCCAAATAAGAATTAAAAAGAGTTTGCCAGTTTTGAAGCACAGGTTTTTTATGAGAAACTTGATATGAAAGTAGACTTCATATAGATAGCAGAAAAAACAAACAAATGGGACAAAGAAGCAGAGGATACATTAAAGAAAACATATTGGTTTTTTGCCCAAAATCACAACAGAATCTTCAAATTAGTGTCTGAGGACAGTTCATGCAATAGATACAAATGACAATTTTTTTCAGTGGTCATTATCCAATTGTAATAACCCAGTTTTGTAAAAGGACTTACATGTGCAGATTTTGCCTGTCAGAGTGTCTTTGAACAAAGGTTGACACTGGTGGTTCCTTCTCTTAGAACACTATGCTCATAAAAATAGAAATAGATTCCCCCTCAGGTTGATGTAGGTTTTGATAAAGGTTTTGAGTACAAGTTCAAGTGGGTTGATCATACAGCAAGACTTAAGAGATCTGAAAGAACTGGCTTCTATTCTTGTAGATCAGAACATAAAGAAGTCTTTTAGTCTTTTCCCGCTAAAACCTGAAAAGTTCGATAGACTTCACCACAAAAATAATTTTAAATACTCAAATTAATTTGAAATCCAAATTTAACCAATGTGTACAAAATACTTTTTCTTGATAAGCATTTGTTTTTTAATATTAATTTTTAACTCAATCTACAGTAGGCATCACAATGGTAAAGAAAGTAATCTACAGACTACTTAGGTCAGGACTATGATACCCATTTCACTGTTTTATCTACCTCTATTTTTTACCTCTTTTGGCTATTGTAGAATAGAAAGGCTGTGTCTCCCCTCTCCAAAATCTATGCAACATTGTTTTCTTCAGCAGAAACTTGTCTTTAAAGTATTTTAAATTTTCTTTTCCCCCATTTCTTTAACGTTGTGTTTATCTAGATCTAAATTTACTTTATCCTACAGATATAGTTTAAGGCACAATGAGTTCCCAAAATGAAGCTGAAGGGTTTTATTCTGTTGCAAAGATCACCATTTGCAGTTACCTTTATGCAGAAACATGTACTGTTATTCAGTTCCCTTCTTATCATTCCTAAAAGCTTTTCACACTTCAGTTTCCACAAATGCAATTGTTTTTGGTGCAATCAGGTTCAGAAAACCACTGTTGCATAGTGATTTTCTTCTGCACTGGACAAGGTGATACCTATCTTTTAAAAACATGCTGGATTAGAAAATCTGTTGCAAATAAGTGTTATATTTTGAATTTTTTAAAGCAGTATTTTAAAATTTCAGAGATTTTTCAGTTCAGCACATATGCTCAACATATTTTTATGTTTAGTTTTTATTTCAAATGAAGTAGTGATTTAAACTGTTGCCTATAACAAGATTTTATCTATCTAAATTATAAACTTGTAGAGTACCAACTGCCTTAGAAACCTACATTTGCATTCTAAATTTACAAGTGTAGAGCATGCAATTCTGAACACCAAAAACTCGAATAACAAAAGCTCTAGCATTAATTAAATTTATATATGAAATCTAAATATAACAGAATATTTTCAGGTGTCTAAAAACTTTACCATTCAACTTGGAAGAATTTTAAGGGATTTATAATTATCAAAGGAAACAGGTGCAAAAAAATTTAAAATTAGTATCCATTCAAAAATTATATTTTAGTTCACAAGTCCTGATTAAATTAAATTAAATTTGTAATTTTAAAAAAAGGTTGAGTCAAAAATTTGACATGTTAGTATTTTCTTGTAATATTAAATGTAAATTTGAATTTACTGTTGTTTCTTTTGTAACATAATCCTTGGAAGCTCTGGCATATGCTCTCAGGGAATTTGTAGACTAACCTACATCTATTTAGTGTTCGTAATAACTGAAATTTAAAAAGCAGCATCTGTATTCAATGACAGTAAAATGATTTTATCCTGACCTAATGAATGGTGTTGTGGTTTTGGCATTTTGGATATTTTAAATCCAGTTAATGTTCTTTATGTTTTATGTTTATATTTTTTATGTTCCTTATATAGTACTTCTGAAAACAGTTACATTTGCCATTTGAGCAAAACAAATACCTTCCGTTATCAATTTAATCACATATGCATTTTGTATCAGATCTGGGCAGAATATTTTCATATATTCATAATAATCCATAGACAATTTATTAATATAACAGATATTATCATTTCTATATCCATAAAATCTGTGTATTTCCAGGTCAGTTAGACTTTAGAACCTAGCTGTATGGTCAAATAAAGCTTCTTAGTTTTAACACTGACAAGTACTTAATGCTAATGTTTTAAATCCTCAACACTGATTTTTTTCTCATGTCAACATATACGTTCATATCCTGTGTTGCGACTTGTTTTCTTTAAAAATTCTTCTAATATAGAAATGTTGAAATTTGTTATAAGCAGCAAATGATATTACTTGTGTAATGACCATTCCCAAATGAAAATATGAATCCTATTTATATGAATGCTGTACTTGTTCAGCCTGGAGGAGACTGAGGGCAGAGCTCTTCTCTGTGGTGACCAGTGACAGGACCTGAGGAAACGGCCTAAAGTTGTGTCAGGGGAAGTTTAGGCTGGATATTAGAAATCTGTTCTTCACCCAGAGGGTGGTTGGGCACTGGAACAGGCTCCTCAGGGAATGGTCACAGCTTCAGCCTGACAGAGAGCAAGACTCATTTGGACAACGCTCTCAGTCACATGATGTGACTCTTGGGGTGTCCTTCTCATGGCCAGTGGTTGGACTCGATCCTTCTGGGTCCCCTCTTACTCAGGATATTCTATGATTCAGTAAAAAAGTACTATTTTTTGACCCTTCAACTCAAATCACTTTTTTAGATGCTTTACTTTTCATATTATTTTATTAGGTGTTATATTGTATAGCTGAACACCTGAAATCTAGGGCTCATGTTTATGGTAATCGTGTTTATGGCAATGCTGTTGCTTGGCCGTAAATCACAGATAATCATCACCTATTTCATACAATAATATTTTGTTTGATAGATCTAATATTCTGCATTCAAATTCTATTGGGAAGAAAATTAAAGGACTTTGTTTTTCTGGCTTACTCTAAATTTATTTAAAAGGAATATTTCAAATTTTCAAATAAGGATGTGAGATAGAGAGTTGTAACTTACTCCTGTGATGTAAGTACAGATAAATCCAACTCTTTATTGTATCATTCTTCTGTAATTATTCTACTCTTAATTTATTTTGTGCCCACAAATCTGATGCAGATGGTCTAAGAGGACCAGATTCATGGTCAAATTTACAAGACCTGTACAATGTCTGTGGAGTAATGAGATTTTATGTGGCAGTGACACTGCTGTGCTACCCTTATTCTTGATCAATGATATAAAAATAGTACACACTTTGAAAAAGGTATTTTTGAAGTGTTATTGACCATAGAATTTTCCATAATATTTTCTTTCATCTTGGCTTTGGAGACTCTGGCTACAATAATGCTGTCTTCCAAAACAGCGATGAAAACACCTGGCAGATTATTTGTAATTCTAATCAGTTTTTAAACTATTGGCCTTCATTACACAGCCCACAGAGTGCTTGTGGCCCACAACATGTATAATTGTAACCTACCATAAATTAGTAGCTTGGCCTCTATAATTTAGTGTTGCAGAAGCTATTGTTTATCCGAAAGAACATTGTTCTTGTGAAAAGATGAGTTACTTCTAATATGTATACTAATTACTGAAAATTATTGTATGACAATTGGACGTCCTTAGCCAGTCATAACAAAGAAATACTGTCAAGTTGTCAGCTCATAAACCTACTCCTTGGAGCTAAGGCACTGGCAGAAAGGAAGCTTATGTTCTGAAAAGAGGTTGATTTTTTCTAAAGCTGTATTTTACTATTCTGTTTTGGTTCCCTTTTCTGATCTGGTGCATTGTGTAATAAAATGAGAACTTCTGCTAAATTTAAATTATTGGTATAATTGTGTTGAGGAAACATTTGAAGATAATATTTACTGTAATTTATTTCTCTTGCAAGCACTACCAGGAAAAACTGAAAAGATTGTCAGCTGTCTCTAATGACAAATTTTAGGGATTTCTCAGGTTTTGTGAATCTCCCTAGCACCAGAAGATATTCTCAGCTGCAATGGGAATAATTATTAAATACTTGTGCTTTAAGTATGTGTGTATGACCACTCTGTCCTATCACAGATGTGGTGAATTACTTCAGAGCACAAATCTGATGTACGTTTTGGGACTGATGTCAGCCAGGGAGGAGTTTTTGTATTGCGTGTCTTGCAGATTTGCAAATGCAATTAAGACAAAATATAATTATTTAAATTGAAATTAAAATACTTCCAGTGTGTTGTACAACGAAGAGCTAAGATGATCTTTTGTCTTCAGAAATGTGCCTGGGAGGCTTAAGAGGGAATGAGAATCATGTTTAATTTTTGAAAGCTGAGTTACAACTTCATTGCTCAGTTTTAAATTGTGCCATTTCTTTATTATGCAAATACAATGGTGGCCAATATAAGAGAGGGAGTGAGTCAATTGTAGTGAAGGATTCTGAGTTACCAGCAGGTTATATCCATAACTATATTATTTTGTGATTTATACACAGAATGCCTATTGTATCACTGCATGTTCAGTAGCCATGGACATTAGGCCTGTGACTTTTGGCAACCATGGAGGCATTTCTGGTGATGGGTTATGAGACTGATAGTGAGGATGTGGCTGTCAGGTCCCTCTGTGTCATCTCCATCCCCACTGTTAAGGAGCATGGGAAGCAAATGCCAGCAAGGTGTCATATTGCCAGAGTAGTGCTAAAACATTTTCACAGTTAAGGAGGAGGGTGAGATGCCCCAGGCTTAAAATCATATACTCATCCAGGTTTGATTTGACCTTAGAAAATCTATAGTCCAATCTACTCCTCAAAACAGGTCAACATGGAATCCAAGCCAAGTTTTTTCTCTGTGGACCTCGGCAGGGGTGTTGTGGGGTGTGTGTACGAGGTTCCTAGATTGTTATAAATGTCAATTTATATCTCTTAAAACTCCAGCCTTCCTCTTTCCTATGCCACAGGGCAGTGCCTTGCGTAGCGTTGAATACAAAACCCCAGGGACCTTGACTGGATTGGTTAGGTTTTGTTCCTTGTGTTGTCATGTAGCTGGATTGATTTGGGAGTGCTGAAAACTTTACTTAACTCAGAGTAGCATTGATATTTCAAAGGCTGACTTCAGCATTATAGAGGTACGTGCATATTATGCTGGGTTTCAAGTTTAAATAAATAAAAATAAAATAATGGGTTCCTGATGTTTTGTTGTTTGATTGTTTCTTTTGTTATTTATGTTTTGTTATTGCTTGATAACGTTAAAGGGTATTACTAGTATGAGTCTGCATGAGTTTCCACAAGTTAAAGTTTAATTTTTTTTCCAGATTTAATAAATGGTAACGTCAACTTTCTGAGGTTTTGGGTGTATTGTTCGGTATTTAAAAAAATTAGTATTTTGCATTAGCCTTATAGACGACAGATATGTAAAGTCAGACAAACTTGGGAAAGCAAAATAAAATCACAAATAACATTCAGTGGGAAAACCATGAAAGGGAATTGTCTTTAATTAGTTCACAGTTGGAGATTTGTTCATACTGCTTATTTTAGTTAAGTCTTCCGTCAAGAAGAAAAGAACTGTTTAACTTTTAGAATCCTTGGAGGAAAAGGGTCTTGAAACACCATACATGTATCTCAGACATCTCTTTCAAAATGTTATTGCATTCTTTATGTAGCCACTACCTAAAAATACATAAATTGTTATATTTAATATATCAATGTTGTCATTGAAATAGATTTGAATTCTTTTCAAAATATTTCTATAGGAGAGAACTTTAATGTCCATATTTTCCTGCTGTTACATGGAGAAGCAAAGGTCTGTGTAGCTTTGGAGCCATACTCTTGGATTAGCAGTGTTTTGGAAGAGATGCATCTAATTCAGCAGATTCTGCTATATCCATCCTTAGTATCCGCTCTTAATGCTGCCTTTCCTGTCTAACAAATAAAATATTACTGTATCTAAGCAGACACAGAGACACACATACTAAGTCAATTAGGAACTTTTAAGTGTAGAATGTGCTGTTGAGATAAATTTTTATATGCGGGAAATGTCCAAGAGTTAGTTATTCACAGATTTAAGTCTCTCTAGTTTATCACAGATAATTTCCAGGCTTTCAGTGATGATCTTATGGATTCCACAAGGATAGAAAATATTTCTAGTGAAGATAAACATTTATTTTGTACATATAGCTCTAGATAGGAAGCTCAAACTATCTCAGTATGAGTTTTTTTGGTGTTTAGTTTTCACTCTGTTGCAACCAATTTTGATACTATTTTTGATACAAATGAATACAGAAACATTTTACATAGGAAGGCAAGGTTCAATACTAATAGTCTATCTTGACAGCAGCGATAAAAACTGGGAGGCTATGCCTCATTGTTTAGTGACAAAATTAATGACTATTATTATCCATCTTTCTCTTCACCTTTATTTGCATCTACATCTTGAGTACTGTGAACTGAAAATTAAACTTACAAATTAGGTAATACACAGAAAGTTGTAACTTTCTAACAAGGCCTGGATTGTAAATTTTAATGCACTAGACATTTAGTTTGAATTATTTTTAAATTATCTAAAAGATGCGTGAGGTGGGTGGGTAAAGAAAAACAGCACTCATAGCTCTCAGGATGTGATAGATGAGAATTCAACAATCTCAGCTTCAATTATTGGCTTGATCCTCCTGGCTGCCAGGGCACTGCTGACTCATGTTCAACTTGCCACCAACCAGGACCCCCAGGTCCCTTTCTGCAGCGCTGCTTTCCAGCATCTCATTTCCCAGTCTGTACACACAACCAGGGCTGTCCCGTCCCAGGTGCAGAAAGCGGCATTTTCCCCTGTTGAACTTCACATGGCTGGTGATTGCCCAGCCCTCTGATTTATCGAGCTGTCTCTTCAGAGACTCTCTGCCTTTGAGGGAGTCAACAGCTCCTCCCAGTTTTGTATCTTCTGCAGACTTGCTTAATATCCCTTTGAGTCCTGCATCCACTTAGAATCTCACTTTCAGGCTTAAATGTCTACCTGAAGATGTCTACAAGTCTTGGTACAACTTCAGGTAAGAAAAATCTGTGTTTACTTAAAAATCCTTTTGCATTTTTGATGTGTAAGAATTTGTGTTACTTTTGCTCTTATGAATGCTATCATGTCTTCTAACTTCTATTAAGTCAATCAACATAAAATTATCTGTTGTCTGTTAGTATAAGGTGAATTTGAACCTTGATATAATTTTTTGCTAGAAATGTCTTATCCCATTTTACACCATCCTTTCATTGGTTTGGTTATGGCTTCCTTTTTTTTTTTTTTCTTATCAATTTTAAGACTTGGAAGATCTATGTTAAAGTGAGAGATCTAGTGACAACTAGAAAAGAAAACTTGTAAAAAATTCAGGAAACATAAAGAAATATATCTCATTTTTTATTCTTACAATTATACTGCAGCTATTTTTAGGGCTAGCATATACTAAGTAGAGTGGGTACCTGAAATTAGGTGGAGTCTGGGCATGCTGAGG
>VZTZ01007243.1:182897-248006 GCA_013400955.1 Drymodes brunneopygia | reverse complement strand
GAATAGAATAGAATAGAATAGAATAGAAATAGAATAGAATAGAAATAGAATAGAATAGAATAGAATAGAATAGAATAGAATAGAATAGAATAGAACAGAACATTTCAGTTGAAAGGGACCTACAACCACCATCTGAGCACTTCAGAGCTAACCAAAAATTAAAGCATGGTATTAAGGGCACTGTCCAAATGCCTCTTAAACATGATTAGTAACAATGGTCCCAAATTTGAAATGTATTTCTGGTCTTTGTTCTGTTCCAGCCAGAGGTGGATTTCCAGGTGTTTTCCTCAAATTCCCCTGGCAGTGCCAGTGTCAGGGATCCACAGAGCACAGGTTAGGGAGGTTCTCAGCCTCTTCTTCCCAGTGCTGTCAGGTGGATGACTGGGAAATTGTCAAGACATTATTTTTAATCAGATTCATGGTTCCATTAAGAATTTTACAATTGAAATTTTCTGGTGCGAAGCGATCTGAACACTCTGGCAGAATCTCACTTAAGTGTTTTTATAAATCCTTTTGTGTGTGTAAGTATAAATATTTTTCATACCTAGCTAGAAACTAGTTCAAACTCAGTTCCATTAGTTATGGAACTGAGCTTTGAAATGCTGGAGGGTTATCTTTTGGTCACTTCAAGAAAGCAGGAAAAGTAATGTTCAACAATGGAGAAAGGGGGAATGTTTCCCCCCAATTTTTCACTTATGCAGAAGTGTTTCAGGACATTCTTCCCCTTATCCTCTCAGAAAGAAAATAAGCTTTCTTTATGCAAGTGCCAATTCAAAACCCCAAAAAGTCATACATGAAAAAAGAAATCAGTAAATGCTTTTCATTTTTAGCAGTAGTGGTTTAATATTAGGATCTGTTTTGGTACTCAGAAAGGCTCCCTAAGCTCTGTGCTCACTGAAAATTAGCAGTACTTAATAATTAAGTGGCTATTTTAGATAAGCTGTTGCAAAGTAACCTCCTCCCTAAGCACTCTGATAGGGAGAATGTTTTATTTCTGGGTAACCATAACCACACAGCACTTGCAGGTGAAGTTAAATAGTTTTTAATTCTGAACTAGCACTCATCTGAGGGAGCTGATCTGAACAGATATTCTAACATAGGTCTAATTCATGTTGGACTAGATAATGCTGATTTTGTTTTCTGGGACTGTTTTCAACTTCATTTTCCAAACATGGATTTGGTTTTAAACTTGCATTTCAGTCTTGGGTAATTTAAGCAGCTATGCACAGCCTAAAGTGTGTGGATTAAAAAACAGCTGTTTGTAGGATTGAACTTTGTGTTTTATTCTATTGATTTGTCTTTCTTATTCCTCACCCTCCCCACTTCAATTCAGTTCTTAAACTCTTCTCATATTTTCTTGGTGGTTTTCCTTCCCTCCCTTCAGTTTCTTCTACCTGTCCTGAGAACTGAGGAGGAAATATTGCTGAGTAGAAGTTGCAGTATTGAATATTGCTCCTTTGAATCTGTCAGTTCTTAATATGTCATGTGAGGTCTCTGAGAAAAAAAAGAGTTACAGAACTATATTTCAAAATGAACTGTCTATTTTTGCCATTCTAGTGAGGTCATTGACTTTAAGAGCTTCTGGGAGATGGTCAAATGTGCAAGAATAGGGTTTCCAAATATTTTTGGGTACAGACTCTTCGTGTCCTCGTGAGATCTCTGGTCATTTCCTGCTGGTCATGCACAGATTGCTCCAAAGCTTGGGAAGCCTGTGAAAAATCACTTCCCCTTTCCATCAGCATCTCTTTTTTTTTTTTTTTTTACTTCACAAAATCTTTCCTGCAGACCTGGAATGATGTTCAGGCTTTGCAGGTGGGAGCTGCTGCTTTAGCCCACAGTGTCTGGGTCACCCCAGCTGGTGTCACAGGAGGTCTGTTGTTCTTATCCACAGGAAAACTCTCAGCAGGGCTTTAATGGCCAAAGGTGGATTTAAATTTGGCACTAAAAACTGCAGTGCCACCTCTGATGAAAGTGGGGCTTAAAAATGAGGATCAAGATAAGGCAGGATTGGAGAGCATCTCTTTCATGTCTGTCAAATGAAGGGAGGACTGAAAGCCTCCTTAGAAAGGGTGATTGGAATGTGCATTTTTGGATTTTTTTCACTTTTGCAAGGAGGCAGATTTGGATTCTCTACATCTGAAGCTTTGTTTCTTTTCTTAAGTCTTGTAATATTTTCTGAAATAAATCTCCACGTGAGACATTAAAGAGGTTGTAAATAAGCATCATTATATTATTTTGGTTCTTTTTGCATCGACATAATTAAAGTCCTTTGATTTTGATTTGAAATGTCCTCTTGTTCAGCTCACTACTAAATTTGAAATTATAATTATACTGTGCATACCTATAATACTGAGGGGGAAAGATGTTAATGATTAATATAACTGAAGTAGGGGGGAATTATTTCCTCTTCAGAAATCTTTTAAGATAGCTGAAGGTGTGCTTTCTCAGGGCTAGACTAGGTATTCTTATTTTCTAAAAATATTTTAGCTGCTTTAATAAAGCCTATGAAAACTCCTTCTGGAGGAAGGAGGAGTAGTCTCTTCAGATCACAGGGAGGATAAAGGTTTGAAATAAAATAGACCCAAAGCCAGATAATCCAGACCTGAGAAAAAGAAAAATACAGGAATCTTTTCAGAGAGTCTTGGGAAAAAGAGGAGTGGAATTTTTAACTCTAACAACCAAGTCTTCAAACACCAGCAGGCAAAGGCAGAGTGTGAGGTGTGTCTCAAAACTGGCATGTGGTTCCTCTCTAGAAATGACTCCAAAACTTCAAGAAATGCCAAGTAATAAATCACCTTTCTAATAGAATCCTTCAGCCCTACTTGTCTGGGGGCTTGGTGTGGTTCTTTGTGAGTACATTGGTACTAGAGTTTGATTTATAGCAGGTCAACTTGTTCCTGAAAATTGAAAATAACCTATTGTACACCTGAACCTGAGCACACCTGTACACAAAATGAACCTCAGTTCTGCCTGCCTAGGTCTGGTCTCTAAAATGGTGTAAAGCCTGGCATGTCCAGTTAATATCAAGTGTGGGTCCAGCTCTTGCCTAAATACTGTGGATTTGTGATTTTTTTTAGTCATTTCATTTTTGCCTTCCATTACTTGCACACTGAGTTGTTGCCATGAAGGTAAGCAGTGTTTGCTGTGACTCATCATGGAAACTTGAGGGAATGTTTGGCTGGAATGTCTAACCTGTCAGCTCTATATAAAGCAAGAAAGGGTTTATTTTGTTCAGTCTCAGAGTTTGGTATTGACTTTAAGCTGTAGTGCTCAGATCTCCTCAAATCACAGGGCTTTGCTCCCATTAAAAATAAGGGTCCCTTAACAATGCTCAGCAATGACCCAGGTGTGTGGATATCTGAATTTAAGTTTCTATACTTGAAATTAAGGGCTTAACTGGAATTGCTAAGCTTGAAGGTTCTGCCAAGTATCTTTATTCAGAAGCAAGTCACAGAAAATAATCTGAAGAGGGTGTTTGATTTTCTTTAAGATTACCTTTGTGACTTTAGCAATCATAAAAGGTAGCGGAGAGACAGGAATAGAAATAGATCAAAACCCAATTGAGAATGGCACGATGTGGAACAATGGATTTACTGTGGCTCCACCTTAAAAAGAAGAGAGCAGCAGAATTTTCCCTGCAGGATGGCACCCTTTTACCTGGCATGGATATCCTGATGCCTGCCACATGCCAGGAGCAGGCACATTCCCTGTGGGTATGGCTTGAATTTGCAGTTTAGGGCGTAGCAAGTGCCACTCTGCCTGAAAGTGTCATTTCCTGAGCATTTTCCTCTCAATTCTTTGTATGGAAAGGATGAGAGGCATAGCATTTTTTTTTTCCACGTAGCTTCAGCACCCTCCCTCCTCTAATTTCTCATCAGAGCTGCTGGTTTGTCCCTATTTTCTCTTTAAAATTCTGTTCTCCCTGCTTCACACTCCTCTTAGCTAAAACCCAAACTCTGTGTTTCCACAGCGGGGCTTGAATTGCTTCTTTAACTTTCTGGGTGGAGGAGGGAAGTCTTTTGAAAAGACCACGGGAACACTTTGTGCAGAGGGCTGGGCTCAGAATTCAGCATTATCCTGGAGCACACTAGGATAGTCAGCAAGTATGTGATATTGAAGATTTGCCAGATGCCAGAGCTCTGGATGACTGGAATATATTCTTCAGAAGGCTGTGAGATCTGACTACACAGCTATTCTTTCCTAACCACAGAACTAACAAGTGTGTCAAAGCTGGGTTTTCCACTGCTCAGCTGCCACTTGGAAGCAAAAACTTTTGGGAAAGTCCCACATCCTGTTTGAGTACCTGGATTAGAAATGCATCTTTCAAAAAGTCTCCACATGTAATTCAAAGTCATTAAATCTGGCATCCAAAGATGTGTTGTTCAAGTGCTTGATCCTATCAGTCTCAAGCCTGGGATTAGATGATTTAAAAACAAAGCTAAAACCCCCACAGCAATGCTGCTGTGATATTTGTGATGGATATTATCACTGGGGTTTTTGCCATTTAATATGTTTTGGTCCTTTTAAAGTCAGGGGCCATGCACCTGAGAGGGGGCAGCTCTTTGCCTTGCCTTGGCTGCCCTGACCTGGGTCAGGAATTGGTGGGGAATGGAGAGGGGGAATTGTGCTTTCTGAGGAGCTTCAAGCCCAGGGTGGGAGATTTTCTGTTTCTTAGGTGTTCAGCTTGAGACAATAAGTCAGGAAACTGAGAATATTTCAATCCTCAGATGTTTATGTGTATAATTTCACAAAATACCTTCTATGTGCATTGCCCCCACCCCAGTTTCTCCAAGGAACCTGTGGAAAATTTCCAGCTGAACTGAGGTTTCTGGTTTTCTAGATAATTGTCTCATGTATTTATTAGATATAATAGATATGCACAGTCTGCAAGGAACATCCAGCTGTTCTGTTTGTTGTGTTATGGGTTTGCCTTTTCTTTCTTTTATCTTTCCTTTTATTCACGTCAATAGTCCTGATCTCTAGCTTGGGATGAAGGGCAGGAGAGGAATGTCATTCTCTCTGCAGATGATTTACTTTCTGTGTCTGGGACTAAAGCAAATATTTCTTTTCTCCTATTATATTTCATTCCTAGGGTTGAATCCAGAAGTGACAGCCTTCCCATTAGTGTGATTTGTGGTTGGTTTGTTTTCATTTCAAGGGCTCCTCAGCACAGCTAGCAGCAGCCCAGTAGGTACTTTTCCACTGCACGCAAATCCAGGTGTGTTCTTGTCATTTTAAAACTTCACAGTCAGAAGTGCAGAGAAAATATTCCCCCAAACCAACTAGAATTGTATTTGCACAGTTAGAATAATGTAACTTGCCTTCTCTTATCACACTGATCCTAGTATTGGTGTTGAATCAGTACCAAAAAGAAATCCAGGGGAATAAATTTAAAAGTTCAAAGACATTTTTATCTTAATACACCACCAGCATGTGATCTGGGATTATAGCAAATATAATCGTGCTTCAGAGCAACCTCACCCTGGCACATCTTGGGCTGGCAAAGTTAGTACTGTCCAGTGAGCAAAGCCTCTGCCCAAAATCAGTATTAATGAACTTCAGATTAAATCTGGCCCTTGCTGGACTTGGTCTCGTGATGCTGCAGGGGCTCAGTGCTTGTCAGAAAGGGAGTTGTCCTTGTATCTGAAGATGTGCCAAGATGCTTCCCCCAGCAGGATTGGTTCTGTGGCAGCATGACTTGCAGGAGGGTAACAAGGAGGAGCCAGGGAGAAAACTCCTGGCACCTGACAGGGGAAAGCCCTCAGAACTTGTCCCTCCTCCCTCTCCCACGGAACACAGCTGGGCTGGAAAGCTTAGGGTGCTTGGGGCTGGGCTCCTCCTGCTCTGTCTCCTGCTCTTACTCTGCTAGAAATGGTTTATTAAGGCCAGAAATGACTGCTGGGCAGCCTCAATAACACCAGCAAGAGAAGTTTAGATTTATTCCTGCTTCCCATTGAGCAGGATGGATTTGAGCATCCATCTCCCCACAAAGCAATCTCTAACTCCACATTTCTTGCTTCTCAGCAGATGGCATTTATAGCACCTTGTTAGTCCTTGGGTTTGAGTATTTCTTTAACACCAGGAACAAGTTATTGCTGCACATCCCTGCCTTTCAGTGAACAAAATTGCTGTTTTGGACAGATGTATGCCTTTTGTGAAGGGAGTTTTTCAGGATGCTTCTTTAACCCTGGCTGACTTTTGGAGTCTCTGCCTTCCTGGCAGTGACTGTGTGGGACACAGAGTGCTTTGGCTGTGTGCTCATTCTTTTCCTGTTTCTTTACCTGCTACACTCCCTCCTCTCACTTAGTGCAACACAGTTTCTGTTATTTCCCACATGGGGCATCCTAGGGTGTGTTAATTGCTTAAAATGGTCAGAGAGGGCAAGAATCAGCTGGTCTGGTGATGAGACTGGAAAGGACTTCTAGAAAATAGGGCTGGGGGCCATCATGTTTTCACTGCAATAGCAAACAGATGAAATGTCCCAAAATGCTGGGACATAACTATCCAAAATGACCTTTGTAAAGAACTGAGGTGGCCTTGGCAGATCCCTGTCTGAGGGGCTCTTGGTGTGTTGACAAGGAGGGGGGAACCTGTGGTGCTTAAAATCCTCTCTGAAATAGTCCCAGTGTTTGTTATAGAAGGGTGTGAAGCTGTATTTCATGCCATGGCACTGTATTTTTACTCCTTTCAGTGTACAAATCTTTGTCTAGACTAGGATTTATGTCACTCGTGTGATTAGCTCCTTGGTGGCTGTAAACTCTAGCCTAGGTATGAATGTGTCTTTCATCCCTTGCAAAGACTTTACCTTCCCTCCATTCCATGGGATTAAACTTGACAGGTTCAGTGCATGTGGCAGAGCTCAGTTTTGACTTTGGTTTTAAGGGGTTTTTTTTTTATACCCTATGTGGTATGGTGCTGAAACTTGTTTGAGTTTCTGGCTTGCAGTTGTGATTAAAGTTGTGGATGCTCGTTAGTTGTGAGTGAAGAAAAATGCTCCCTGGAAGAAGTTTTGGCACTTCTGTCACCACTGTAATGGCCATAAAATTGTGGGGTTTTTTTAAAAGTGTTGCACCTGCTCTAGCAGTACCTACTGTGCATCTCTGCCTCCTGAGAGTGACATCTCATGTCACCTGAGAGTGATGACATGACCTGGGTGTGATTCCTAAATCAGGGGAAGAAGGAGAGGAAAAAATGAGAGTAATCCCTGGAATATGAATGCATGAATGTCACAGCATGTTAATTAAACAGTCTGTATTAAAGCAACATGGCTGAAGGTGACTTAACTTTTGGAAACCTTTGATCTTCATTTTCTGAAGGAAATTTGAGGGAAGATGATTTTCATGGCCAGTGTTGGAAGGTGGAATGGGAAAGAGCAGGAAAGGCACTGCAACCACCACGTTAATCCACCAGAACACCGAGTCCCAAGGGTGGGAGCTCTCTCTTCTCATCCCACAGCTTCAAATTAAACCTGGCTTTTGCCATTCTGTGCATTCTGTAAAATCTGCCTTAACCTTCCTGAGATCTCTGTGTCCATGTGTCCTCTGTGTCCATCTGTCCTTCCAGAAAGCCTGGCAGACTGCTGGGATCCACAACTCAGCTGTGGAGGTGCCTTCCAGAACTGTTTGGGTTTGAAACAGAAGGATGTGAACAGAAATCAAAAGCCAATCTAATATACAGATATATCCATGCTTGCAAATACCCTCAGGCACTGTTCCTTCTGAATACCACGCATTTTTCTGCTGAGCAAGAGAAGGAAAAAGGAGTATGTTCCGTTTACTTTTGTTTGACAAAGAAAGGAAGCTTAATTTTTAACTGTTTTGTGTTTTCTGAACAATTTGTGGCCATGATTTTGTTGTTCAAACACACAAAGAAGATCCTGTCTTTTTATTGTGCTTCTAAAGAGAAAATCTTTGGCAATGGGCTCATAAAAAAGTGAGCTCAAGGTACCTCTCAGCTTTGAGGTGTTCAAAAACTGGATTTTTATTAGGATGCAATTTTGTACAGTTCTTGTCCCATGTCAAATGGAAAAAGATTGGACTACTTGGTGCATTTTTTTTTAACAGGTCAAACTTGGAGGGTATTTTTAATTTTTAATGCAATTTATAGAAAGTTCCATAGTTTTAGGAACAGTCCAGTGGGAGAAACACAAACACACACACACACACACACACACACACTCTCTCTCCATCATCTCCAGTCTGTGAGGGGTGAGTACCTGGCTCATGGGTTGGGCACAAAGGGTTGTAGGGAATTAGGGTGACATCAGGCTGTTTCCATGATTCTTGGTCCCTTCCAGCTCAGGATACTCTATGATTCCAATCTCTGCATTATCTGCATGGTCAACTTGCTTGATGATATTTTGGAATCGTAGAGTATTTGGAGAGTTTTGTCTTTTATTTGGATGCTAAATGTGGAGATTGGGAGTTCTTGTGAACGTCTCAGCTTTGTTTTTCATCTTGACGTCTCCACCCTTGATGTTTCTGGAGAAAATCTTAGAAATGCTAATCTCTGATGGTAGAAAAAATCAAAAATCAAAATTAAAAATCAATATGAGAGAGCCAATTAATATCCTAGAATTTCAGAGTCCTTGTATTGTGATCAATGTCCTGTGATTTTAGGATATGTGCTGTATACCAATACATGAGGAAAAAGCAGGAACTGGAGAAAAATTTCACCATCTGAGCTTTTTGCCTTCCCCCCCTTCCTCCCCCCCCTTGTGCTTTTATTGGATGACTGCAGGAAAAAAAGGGTGGTGGTGGAGAATGTGCATAAGACACGGATTTGTTGATCACATAATGGTGTCAATTGTTCCCAGCAGAGCAGTGAATGTTTCTGGGAGTTAATTGTCTTCCACAATGAGTAACATGCTCTGTCTTGTACTGGGGTAAATCAGCCTTTCAGAGGGAGGAACACGTGATTTTTGCCTTAACGATCTGCTTTTTGCTGGAGTTGGTTCTTCCTTGGCATTAGAAAAATGAGTGAAGTCGATTTTGTATGGATGCGACTTCTTTCCTTTCCAAAAGTGATTAAGATAATGCTATAAATGTTTAAGTTAATGCAAAGAGCTTCCATGGGCCAAATTTCAATCTTAGAGGGACCAAGATCATCCTTCCTTGATGAAAGGATGATCATCAAGGTGAAGACTGTCAGAAACACAATTATTCAATGGGAACTGGCCTCTCTCTGCACTTCAGTGGAATTCATAGCACTGTTCCCAAGTGTTTTCAACTGTTTTGTTTGTTTGATAGATTAGAATTTACATTATGCTGCTTGAGGGGTTTTTAAATGAATTTTGGTGGGTGTATAACAAACCTTACAAAGCTTTAGTGAGATCACAACTTTGGCAAATTGCATTAATGCAACGTGTTTTAGGCACCTTTAAAGATTTGCCATCACATCATTTGGGTGAGTAGAAAACTCACCAGCAACTGAGTGCTCACCACATTGATTTTATATTGCCAAATGATGATTTACCCTTCTGAGGTGTTTTGTTTCTGATTATTGATGGTATCTATCTCTGCCTTATGCTATTTAAACTGCTGAACTGGTAGGAGATGCTGGTGAAGGGAGGAAGGGATATGGATGATGTTTGCATTCTAGAAATGGCAGCAGTGTTAGATATTTAAACCTGGCCTCAGCTCTGGTGTCTGGAGTTAGAGATGAGCCATAAAAACCATAAAAATGGGGAGAAATGCACTTTTAGAGAGGCAACCTGGGAGCTCAGTTCATTGCACTTAAAAAGGGGGTGGTGGAGAATTGTCTTGAACTCATTGTCCAGGAAGGGATGTGGAGAAAACATTGTAATAGATGTTTTATAAATTTCTATTAACGTGCTGTCTGAAGCCTGGGCTAGCAGGAACCCGAGTTACAGCGAGTGTTTTTAACATGGTGTGGCTTTAATTGTCAGAACAGTTTGCTAACAGTTATGTTGAAATGTTAAATGAACCCCTGGCGCTGTTCTTGTTCGAAAAATAATTAATTTGGGACAAACCTACAGGGGTCAGCCTTGAACACAGAAGCTCCAGCTGGCTCCTGAGTTGGACACTTCATAACAATTGAGACCCTGGAAGGAAACCTGTGCTCGTTCAGGAGCATCACAGGAAGTCTGTCATTAGCAAACTTCTTAATTAGCAAATCTCCCAGGGCCCTAGACCAGCCCTGTGCGTGGAGCAGAGGATGTTAATTAATTTATCCTTGCTTACATGCTTGTGATGCAAATACACACGGTATTGTTTGTGTCTTACTGCACGGAGGGGAGAGGGGTGAAATTGCTTCTCAAAGCAGCAGCACGGGGTCTGTGTTTGCTCCCTTCTGTAAAGGCAAGGCCTCACTCTGCAAAAATAACAACTAAGGCTTTTTAATTCTCATCTGGAAAACTGTGCCTCTTGTTTCAGTTGCCATAAGTGCTGAAATTCCTGTGTTTATGTAGATAATCAGTTGTGATTTAGGACTAGAATCACAGGTACTTATGAGATAGGTGATTTAAAATCAGCACTTTTTTTTTTGTAAGAACACACACATGAGAAAGAAGGCTTCCCTCCTCTATTTATTTTCATCTGTCTCCCCACACTAAGGGGATGCTTCCTGTCTTTTGGCTGTTTCTGTTTATTTTGCCTCCTTTCTCATATATTAGTATTTTCCTGTCAGGACAAATTTAACTAGTGGATATATGCAAGTGGGTGCATATCTGCACATGCTCATTACACTTGATTAAACCTCAGATTAAAAGTTAAAAGACTGAGGACATTTTTCATATCCGAGATTGCTGTGTATCTGAGGGTGACTGGCTCATTTAATAATTAATTAATTAATTACTGTAATGTACAGAATCACAAGGTGAATTGTTACTGCAACTCTTTTACAGACCTGCAGCCCAGAAGTGTTGGCTACTCATTATTTACATGATGTCAGCTAAAGATGTTTCAGCATTTGGACAAATTTAATCCCAGAGGGAGGGATGAGCTGCCATTAGAGCATGGAGTTGGAAAACTGACTGGATGTCACGCTGCATAATACAGGATCTCATTTTCTCTTATTATATTAATGGAAAAACTCTTTTGCATTTTATGTTTTAGGGGTTTTTTTTTGTTTGGTTTGGATTTTTTTTTTGTTTGGTTTGGTTTTTTTTGGTTTTTTTTGGTTTTTTTTTTTTGTCTTCAGTGTCCTGATGGTGATTTTGTGGTGGTTGAGTGCTTGGTGTCTGATGTCAGTGCTGATGTTAAATTATGACAGGGATGCTGAAATGTTTNGTGGAGTCCATGCATGTTTTGGGTACCCTGCTTACAAAATCTTGTGCCTATAAATACCCCCTGTTAACCAACAAGACTGTAGAGTTTTGACTAATTGGGAGTGGGGGGGGGAAAAATAGGAAAAACACAATTCCGGGGGTGGGGGAGGAAATCTTTAAACTGTCTTTTGGCTGGCTCTCCGTATGCAGGGAATTTCAGCCCGGGGTGGAGGTGCAAGACATTAACAAGCAAAAGAAAGACAGCCTGACTCCAAACTCTTCCAAGAGGACTCTGAGAGTGGGCGATGCCCTCCCAGGCTGTGCTGCTGTGCCCTAGGAGCTCACGCCCTTCCCGGGAATGCTGAGTGCCTGAAGTCGGGCTTATCTCTGCCCGAGGGAGGCGATACCTCACTCACACCAGGGAGAAACTTGTCACTCTGTCAGACACGAAACACTCAGGCAACTCAGGAGCTCAGCCACCAAGGCTGGGCAGAGAGCAAAAAGAGCCCCAGCCTCTCTTTATTCTTATATTGATACCTTTTTACAGACAGTTATGGATTGGACAAGGAGGTTCCCACCTCTGAAATTCCATAGGTGANGTTGGCTACTCATTATTTACATGATGTCAGCTAAAGATGTTTCAGCATTTGGACAAATTTAATCCCAGAGGGAGGGATGAGCTGCCATTAGAGCATGGAGTTGGAAAACTGACTGGATGTCACGCTGCATAATACAGGATCTCATTTTCTCTTATTATATTAATGGAAAAACCTTTGCATTTTATGTTTTGGGGTTTTTTTGTTTTTTTTGTCTTCAGTATCCTGATGGTGATTTTGTGGTGATTGAGTGCTTGGTGTCTGATGTCAGTGCTGATGTTAAATTATGACAGGGATGCTGAAATGTTTTGCTCTCTCCGGAGCAGGCTCCGTGAATGGAAAACCTCCCACGGGGTAATTGTGAATACCATGCATGTCTTGGGTACCCTGCTTACAAAATCTTGTGCCTATANAAAACAATCCTTGGCCGGTTATAGAAACATGGATTGTTTACATAAAATCTGTGAGAGCCTTTGCTACCAACTATAAACACAGCACTCTAGAAAAATCAGGGCAACAGAAACTGTCCACAGACCAGGCGAAAAATCATCTCCCCCCAGGCCTTCTGTTTGATTTCTGGTGGCTCTTTGTAATGTAATGCAGATTTGTGAGGCTTTTGGCTCAGAGTAGAGCAGTGCCACTGACTCCAGCAGAGCACCAGATAAAATTCTCTTGTGCAGCTCTGGAATCCTTATTCCCTGGATCTGGAGGAGGGATATTTTGCTTTGATGCCGTGCTGAGGATCTCAGGGCTTACAGGATGCACCTTGGCTCACAAACTCCGAGTCAGGATGCTGCCTGGCAGGTTTGGATGCTGAAGAGCAGCACCCACAGCCTGAGCTCCTGGTGGCTCAGATGACTCCAATCATAACCCTGGGAAAGGCTGGGGAATTGGAAATCCTATGAGCTTGACACCAAGGAAGGAGTTAAATGGTGCTAAAAAGGATTGTCTTGGATAATGCCCTTCCCTGGTGGGCTGCCCGGTCAGGAGGGGGAGAGGGGTCAAGTGTTTGCTTTGCTTTGTGAACTTCCCAGCCTGTGGAGGGATGTCCAGAGGCTGAGGGCTTTCAAATCCAAAATGAGGGTTTTTGGTACCTGCCATTCATCTCTGAGGGGTGCCTTTCTTTAAACCATGGATCGTTCACTGTGCCAGGAAAAGGAGCAAAGCACTGATGACTCCCAAAATGCACTAAAGCCCCTGCAATTTACAGGGGACTGGAGCTTTTGCCCCTTTCCCAGTCCTTTTTTGCCCCTTTTCCCGGTCCTTTTTTGCCCCTTTCCCAGTCCTTTTTTGCCCCTTTTCCCGGTCCTTTTTTGCCCCTTTCCCAGTCCTTTTTTGCCCCTTTTCCTGGTCCTTTTTTGCCCCTTTCCAGGTCCTTTTTTGTCCCTTTTCCCGGTCCCTTTTTGCCCCTTTTCCCGGTCCTTTTTTGCCTCTTTTCCCGGTCCTTTTTTGCCCCCTTTCCCAGTCCCTTTTTCTCCCCTTTCCCGGCTCTTTTTTGCCCCTTTCCCGGTCCTTTCTTGCCCCTTTTCCCGGTCATTTTTTGTCCCCTTTCCCGGTCCTTTTTTGCCCTTTTTCCCAGTCCTTTTTTTTCCCCCCTTTCCTGGTCCTTTTTTTTCCCTCTTCCCGGCCCTTTTTTGCTCCTTTTCCCGGTCCTTTTTCGCCCCTTTTCCCAGTCCTTTTCTGCCCCTTTCCGGTCCTTTTTTGCATTGTTTCACTGTTGGATCTTTAATGGGAAAGTTAATTTGAATCTCACTTGTGGAAAAACACTGAAACATATCTTCTTGCAGACAGGGACAGGATAAAGAAAGCTGTCTATTTTATTTTGCTTTATTTGGGTGGTTTTTTTGGGTTGTTTTTGGGGTTTTTTTGTATGGTTGTTTTGTTTTGGGGTTTTGATGAGAAAATGGGATTCTGCTGGCTAGCAGCAGTTGCTTAGGAAAAGAGAAGTAAGAAATAAAGTGGAACATTAAAGGCTGGTATTTCTGCTTCTGATACACAGCAGGGTAAGGACTTCCTAAGCCAAAAGCTGTCTCTGATGCATCACTTGATCCCTGTGATGCAGGGACCCTTCATTAATTTCTCTGACTCCTTTTTGACACTGTGACCTGTGCTGAGACCTTCCAGCTGTGTGCTTTAAAGTCCATCCCCTGAGGATTTCATTGCTTGCTCCCAGCCTTTACCCTGGGAGAAGAGAGGAGCTCTCATTTCTTACCTTCTCTGTGCTGTTTGTGATAGGGCACACAAGGAGCTTCTATAATTTCTCTGATTTTCCAAGACTGGAAATTTTCTCTACTCGCAGGGAAGTTGCTTCCAACCTCTGATCATCATTTTATCTTTTCCCTTTCTGTCCTTTCCTACATTTCCTTTTTCTGCACCCTCCATCATTTGATTTTTTGGTGTGGTATCTGGGGTTTCTGTTTACTCCAGATTCCAGGAACACTTTTTTAGATCCCATAAAATCAATCAGCGCTATTGCCTGCAGAAATTAAATGATCCCCATGCAAACAAACTTTGTCCAGGATGGAGTACTTTGATTCCAACATACTTGTAGCAGGGCCAGGACTTGTTGCATGCAACCTGGTATTTGAACAAAGAAATGAAAAACAATATTATGGATAATTTTTCTCAGAATTCCTTCCTGTGCTGTTTCCACGAATGGGCTATAGATTTTTTTTTGGCAATACTTCATAGTTGTTTATGTATTTTCTCCTGTGTCTCAGGTGTACAGTTTGGAAAATTACATGTCAGAAATGCATCATAAGCTTTGTGTTGGAACAATTTTCAATATCAATCAATAAATGCACTCTTTAATTACCATTTCCTTAATTTTTTGGGGAGAAAAAAGAGCCAGGATGAAAAAAGGAAGTTTGTTCTTTGTGTCTCAATTTTGTTTGTTATGTTCCCCAAGGTCACTAACACACTTGAGAAGAGTCACAATGTCTGTGTTACCTGAAACAGCAGTATTCTTATTTTGAAGGAATTTTTCCAGGTATTCTCACTCTACCTTCCTTATGTGCCAAACAAAAGGGTATGAATCAAAGCCCTGCTGGATTTAGATTTGCAAGAGGAAGTTGCCAAATGAAGTGACTGACTTGGGGCTCAGGAAGTGAAAGGATTGGAACTGAGAAGATGCCAAGAGACCGTGGTGACAGGAGATCAGATGCCCCCTGTCCTGATTGATACAGGCATTCCCATGAGAAAAGGTTTAGAGAAAATCTCTCTGGGATCACTCATGTTCAGGGCTAGGAAGGAGCTGCTGAGATGTGGCAGCTGGACCCAAGAGGAGAGAGCAATTCCCAGTCAGTGCAATGTGTTGCCTCCTGAGGCCTTTGTTAATCCTAGCAGTTATTGAAAATCTGAGGAATGGGACATGGGAAATCAAGTAAGACTTGACAAACTCTGATTTTTCTGTGTTTTTGCTCAGTGATGTACACGTGCCCAAAAATTTTGTGCACTCTGCAGACAAATCAGTGCAGGATTAACTCATTTTGTTCCAGAGGGTGCCTCCATCCACATTTCAAAGATCAAATGTGTTGCTCTGATAGAAGGTAGCAAAATGCAAATATGTTTGCACCTAGAGAATAAGCCCAGGGCATTACTAGCTATGAATTTTTTCTTTCTCCATTAAGGCAGTTGTTTAGGAAAAAAAGGTTTCATGATTCTGTGGCCTTTGAGGTGTGGAGCATCCTACCATTCCTTTTGAATAACGTTCTGTCAAATAAATACTCTGCCTGTTGGCTCAGTCAGTGAGATTTGTCACACATACACATGTGAAATGTATTTCAAAGACTTATCTGTCAGTTTTTAAAACTATTTCCCCTCATTGTACCTTCCTGGCAATTAAGAGGGCCTGATTTCCACGATAGCAATTTAATCTATTGTCTTGAGAATCAGGCGGATGTGACGTCCAGGTTTTTATCTTTCCTCTTAAATGGACAAGAGTTCCTGGCTTGTACAAAAACAAGAGGTTTCAGACCAAAGCTGTTCCAGTCCTGACTTCTGAAGCAACGGGGGAACAATGGTGTTGTAAGCTATAGGTGGAAACTGGAGGAGTTTCTTGCTGGTGTGCAAGAGGAGCCTCACAGAGAAGGTACATTAGTTTCTAATTAAGCCATAAAAGTGTAGAGGGTTTTATACTGGCAGATCAGGGTTTTACACTGGCAGATCTTGCTGGATTGTATTCTGATTTGTTAGTGGCACCTGCTCCATTAGGACTGGGGGAAACTCCATCTGCAGTTCAGAATAGAGTGGGAGGTGGAAGGGGACTGATGGGAAGGGATTCACACCTTGCCTTTTTTCTCTGCCTGCTTTGGAAAACAGAAGGATTGACAAAGAACAGCAGTATCTGATTCATCACAATAATACTGTGCATGCACCAAAAGTACAGTAGCAAGTGTGTAATCTGAAAATAATAGTGCCTACTGTTTTCTTCACCATTCTTTGTAGTGTCATTCCCATGCAGTTGCCACTTCTGAGCCAAGTTGCAGCCTTGTGTCAGTTTGGGATTTGCAGCATTATATTGGACTGAGTTCTAGAATAGATCTTTCTTTTTCTGTCTTGAGTAAATAAGTCAAACTCAGTGTTCATTTTTGTGCCTGTGAACTGGACCTACATAACTAACAGCAAGAAGAAGTGTGTATCTATACCTGAAATCTCAATTTGTCTTTGCAAAATGCATTCTAGTCTTTAATTGGAGGGTTCCTTTAGACGAAAAGGTGTGCCTGCTCTTCTGGCATTAATATATTAACTTTAGTATATTTAAGCCTCTCTGATTGCTTATGTGATCACTGAAATTAATTCCCTTGGATGGAGCTCCCTGCAGCTTTCATCCTTAACTGTTGATGTTTTGCCACAGAACACATGTAGTTCACCATCTGCATGACCCTCCTATCCTATTCTTTCTTTATTTATTTATTTTTAAAGGCCTGGTCATCCTGAAGGTAGTTTTTAGACCTATGGAAAGCAAAAGCTGACACTTTGCTTGTAGAAAGGAGGAGGGAATGCTAAAACTGATTTTGGTGAATGAAATTTTCACCCTGGGTCTCTAATCTCTGCACGATTTCCTCCCTTTCCTTCTTGCCCCTTATCTCAAGCACATTATCACCCTGAAATCAGTGGGTTATGAGGATACAATGGTCTGCCAAGGAAACCTGCTGGCTGCTGCAAAACCTTTCCCTTGGTGGATGTTTGGGCAGGGTGCAAATCTCGTGCAGTAGAGGTGGTTTCTTCTGGAGCCAGGTTGGCTGAGCCAGTCCTGGGGTGCTTCTTCACATCAGGCTGGCTGAGAAATAATGCTGTGTGTTGAAGGGCTTTGTGTGCAGGGTGTTAACTGAGGGGAATTGGAATGTGTGAGGATGGAGAAAATGTGTCTGTGTTGGGTTGCATTTCCCATGGAGGTAGCTCACTTCCCTGCCATGAGAAGTGAAAATGGGGGGGCAAAGAATAATTAATAACTCTCCTAGATGACCTCGTTAAAGCAGGATGGAGGGCAGCTGAATTAGCATGGCTATCTGCATGGATTGTGGCTTTCTGAAGTGTTGCAGAACCTCAATAATAATTTTCCTTATAAAGAAAGGATAGAAAATAACGAGGAGTTACAAAACAGACTGTGTCCCAAACTAAGAATATTCTAAACTATCTCGTTTTGATTTTTAACAGATGCTCCTCTTGACAGTGCTGCAGACAAACCTACTGCTGGCCACTGTAGTCACAGGTAAGAAAACAGGTTTGGACTAGAATATATTTTCACTGTTTTTTCTGTGAGGTATGAGCCCCCCTTCCCCTTTTTGTACTGACTCAGGGATTATTCTCATCATGCTGAAGGCATCAATAAAGTAATTCCTTTTGTCCCTTTACCTTGAGACAGGCACTGTGTTAAGTCCCAAACACTCAGGAATGTTTGACTGAACAAGACATGGGGCTTTCCTGCTGCCCTGTAGGCTTTAGTGGGGTTGCAGCCAGGCACAAATGAACACATGGCATTCCTCAAAGGATCAGGACCAAAATTACCTGTGAAGGTTTGGGCTGGTGGAAATAAAGCAAAAAAAAAAGCATTTCACTAATGCATATAATAACAAAAAAAGCTGTGATCCTATGGACTGCCATGCCAGGCTTACAGTCTGCCTAGAAGCTTCCAGTGATGCTGGTTTGGGTTTTGCCTTTTTTCCTTTTATATGTTTTCTGTATTCTTTGCACATAAATTTGTAGCTCTGTAGTCTATTGTGTTAGTAGCTGGTTTTTCCAGTACTTTTCCATGGCTTTTCCCTAAGCAAAAAGACAAAACAAATCCCAGAGCTCCAAGCCCCAGGAAGGACAGGGCTCCTGTCCTATCTTGGTTCTTCCTGGGAACCAAGCTTGAGAACAGCTTTTCGAGATGCATTTTATGGACAAAGCACAGCCAGTGGTGAGGGGGGAACTCCAGAGAAGGGATTTGACCTGGGGGACAATTGCATCACCACTTTTCCTCCTAATTGGTGCATTTAATCAATCATGTTAATTTCCTAAAACCTATAAAAATGTACCCATCACTGTGTAGGTGGCTTTTGTAGACATCTGTAACTGCTGCTGAAGGCCTTCAAATAAAGATCCCCTTTTCTATTACCTCCTTGCTAAAATTATCTCAAATTTCATTTCCAAGCTGAGAAAAGGGTGACACCAGGACATTGGCAGGGATAAATTCCAGCAGAGAAATTCCTGAACTGCCAAATGACTGCTTTAAATGGCAAGTTAATGTTCTGTATGTTCTGTTTATTGATCCCCAGGGTTATCAGGTGATTCATTTCAGGAGTCATCAGTTGCCCGTTGCAGCCTTTTTGGGGATGATAACATCAAAACATTTGATGGATCCTTGTACAGTTTTGCTGGGGACTGCTCCTACCTCCTTGCTGGGGACTGTCACAAGCACTCCTTCACGCTCTTGGGTGAGTCTGAGCTGGCTTCCATCACTGGAAAAAAAGACAAACAGCTGCCCTTTGTCAGATAGGATGGATCACTGCATGAAAAGGGGTCTTGGCTGGGTTTTTTTTGTTTGTTTGTGGGTTGTATTGGGGTTTTTTGGGCTTGTTTTGGAAGGTGGGATTGTCGCACTGTTGGACACAAAAAGAAACACGCAGACTTTTCAGTAGCAGGTCAGGGACCACCAGGCAGGACCAGAAAAGAAGGCCTGCCTTTCTTTATTCTCTTATATCTTTTTTAAGACAATCATGGATTGGTCAATGAGGTTACCACCTCTACAATTTCACAGGATAAAGACATAGTCAATCATCTTTCTCTGCCTTAGGGGAAAGGAATGAAAAACAATTTAGAAATTCAAAAAATCTTGGCTGGTTACAAAAACAAGGACTGTGTTTATAGAAAATGCATGAGAACTTCTACTACAGAAGTAAAAACATAGAACACTGCAAAAATCAGGGCGCCATGGGATTACTTCTGATGCTTCTGTTATCCCTTGGTAATGTAGCTCACACATAAATAAGCTGCTGGGAAATAGGGATTTTCTTACTACCCCTTCTAAATAGGAGAAGACCTTTATTAATTTTGAATTTTTCAGGGAAATGTGGCTGAGTTAAAGCTGAGTCTAGGAATAAGAACTATACAACCCTGTAGAACTAATTTTATCAGTATTCTAAATCACACCAGTAAGAAAAATCCCATCTTCTAGGACAGAAGGCCTTGGAATTAGCATGGACCTCTGCAGAATTATTCTTGGGGATAGAAGTGATGATATATGTCCTAAAACTCTATATTCCTTTCATACCAACTGCTCTGGTAGATGTTTTTATATTCACTAATAACTGTTCTGTGTTACTCACAGTTTAAAATAAGTTTTTACTGACTACAAATTGTCCTCCTGAGTCCCAGAACTAAGAGTATTTGGTTGTGTCTCATCTCCTCAGGTGATTACCAGGATGGGGACAAAATTGGTTTCTCTATGTATCTTGGAGAATATTTCAACCTTCGCCTCTCTTTAGATGGAGTTGTGATGCAGGAAGACAAAAGGTACCTGTAGGAACTGTGATTCCAGCAGAAAACCTGCTGGGTTTTGTGTGTCACATGCTGAGGGTTTCCTGTTTTTTCTCCACAGGGTTTCCATACCTTTTGCCTCTAATGGTGTATTTGTAGAGAAGGAGGCAGGTTATTATAAAATATCCAGTGATGAGCACGGCTTTGTGGTGAAGATTGATGCCAGTGGAAACATCCAGATACTCCTTCAAGAAAAGCACTACAACAGGACCTGTGGGTTGTGTGGCAACTTTAATAAATTCCTTGAGGATGACTTCAGAACTCGGGAAGGTAAGGTTCCTGTCGCCCTGATTTTTCTAGAGTGCTGTGTTTAGAGTTGGTAGCAAAGGCTCTCATAGATTTTATGTAAACAATCCATGTTTCTATAACTGGCCAAGGATTGTTTTGTACTTTGGGTGTTGTTTTTCATTCTTCTTTCTGGGCTGGAGAATGTGATGGGCTGTGTTTCTCACCTATGGAATTTCAGAGGTGGTAACCTCTTTGTCCAATCCATAACTGTCTGTACAAAGGTATAAATGTAAGAATAAAGAGAGGCTGGGGCTCTTTTTGCTCTCTGCCCAACCTTGGTGGCTGAGCTCCTGAATTGCCCAATTGTTTCATGTCCAACCGCGTGACAGGTTCCCACTAACTGATGGTGTTTTAATGGATGCTCTGCACACTTTTCCTGCAGCTGGTTCAACAAAGACGTTGCTGACCCAGCAAAATGTTTCTACAGAACCTGTCAGGTGCCTCAGCTTGGTGTGCTGAAAAGCTGACTAAGTCCTTTCATCTTCCTTTCTCCTGAAAGGAAATTGCTGTCACATCTCATTCCTGAGGGAAGCCCAGGCACCTGAATGTTTAGAAACCTGGAGACTTTCAAATGCAAAGATAAGACCACAGGTTAATTCATGTGGGGAGACTGGCTAGAATAAGAGCCAGCAGCAAAGCTACATGAAACACCCATTGATTCAACTTGCACATTTTCATGAATTAGCCAAGAGGTAGTAAGAATAGATAGGATAAGAATAGAAAGTTGTAACAGCAGAAGATGAAATTTCCTGCTGCTTCAGGTTTGAGATGGGATGCTGTTCTATAAAAGAGTTACCTTTAAATGACTCTTCCCTATCTCTGAGGGCTGCTGGATTGGGGGTGCACCTCTTATCACACAATTCCTGGTGAGAATGAGAGGCAAGGCTGCTTTGGCTGCTCAGTAACACCTTTGAGTGAAGACTCAGTGTTTTTGAAAAGCTCTGAATGAGACTTAGAAGGACTGGTCTTGATTTGTGGTATTTCAGAGTGTCTTTTAATTCTGAGCACTTACCTGAAGAGGAGAGGTTTGAAGTTAGTCAATACATTTATATATTCAATTAATGACATGAAATGTGTATTAAAAATAAATGATATAGGAAATAGAAAGGGAGGCAAAGCAGCTTGGAAAGGAGCCTGGCAGTGCTCTAGAGATGTGTCCTACTGGGACTTGGGATACAGAAGCATAGCTTCAGTGTAAAGAAAAAAAAAGAGATCTCATGCTATGTTAAAATGATTAATCTGTCCTTCAGCAATGTAAATAATGAGAAACAAACTCTGGTCACAGATCTACTTGCCAGGGCTTGGATGCCTTGAGATGAGATTTGAAGTTTATGGCTTTTTCTTGAGACAGTGAATAGTAGTAAGGCTCTTAGAAAAAGCAGGAGCAAAACAGGAGACTGTAATGCTTTGGATTGTTCAAATGTAGAAAAGGCCCCTCTGCTGCTCATGTCTAAATGTGTTTTATGCTGTATTTGCATTTATATGCTGGAGGCTGTGTCTTCCCTTACAAAAAAACCCCAGTCCATTCACAGCCACAGATTTTGGAATGTAATGAAGTCCATGACAGGGTCTCTGCTTGGAGGAGCTGTAAAATAATAGAGAAGGTGACAGAGAAAATGTATTCTGTGTGTCAGGGCTTTCCTCATGTTTATCCACCTGTGTGGATACACAGGTCTGTGATTTTAGCCTGAAGAATAGAACAGTGTGTCAGCAGTTTGCCAGTTTTCCCAGTGATACAAAAGACCTTCCATTTAAACTAATTTAGAAGGAATTAGAGTGAATTATGCTTGAATTTTTTGTATCAGTGAGGGACGTCACTACACCCACGCACTGTTTGTCTCCTTGGCAGCTCTGCTGGTTCACTGGAGCATTTCTTAACTTGCTCCAAGTAAATCAGTTATGGAATAATTCAGATCACTCTTTTTTATGTTTGTTTGTTTTTTTAATATACTGTTGAATCTAGCTTCCAGGTGGGGGGCAACACAAACAGCTGGGAGAGGTAATGTTCTTTAAACAGAAAAAGTAGGCAGCCTCTTGGTAGCCCGTGAAGCATTTTACCCATTTCTTTTCCCTGAAGTTTTGAATTGTTGTCGTTTCAGCCTGATTAGATCTCCTGAAGGTCAGCCTATCCCCAGGATGTGAGCTTGGTGTAAGGACTTAGTGATCTGAGGGCAGTGAAGGTTTACCTTAAAGTTGCCAGCAGACTGAACTTTCCTGTTGGTTGTATCCATTGCTTCCTGTTAAAACCTGGAATTTATCAGGTTGGGGTCTCAGTTCTAATAAATCAGATTTCTGGGATGGATTTATATTGATAAGAGATGCGTTAAGATCTTTGAGCTTCAGAATAATATGCAATGGAAGCAAATGAAAATACGATTTTTCCGTATTTTAGGGAAAGAAATGATTGTGGTTCAATAACACAGAGTTAGTCTGATTTTTCCCTTAAGAAAGTGGAGGGTGTTATAGAACTTCATTGATTCTATTTGGATTGTTTTTAGGGTGGTGGTGAAAGAAAGAGGCAAAACACCTGCTCTGAGTGGATATTGCCACTTAGAGCAAGTCAATAAAGGAGGCATGAACAGAAAGGTGTTTAAAACTTAATGAACACTGTAATTGCTTTTCTTTTCTCTTGCTATATTTATACTCCTGTTCTATGATCTATTCAAATGTGCTGTTGTCATGATGCTCTTAGGGCTCCTCACTGTGTTTTTAGTGTGGAAATGGAGAGCTGATGAGAATCTGATGAGAGAATAAATAACACACATTGTTTCTGTGTACACTTTGGATGCTCAGCTGTTGAGGTCCTGGAGCTCTGAGTGATGAGAATAAAACTGAGACCTGGTAAATTAACACTGGTGGGACCCAGCTGTGAAGGCCTTGGGTGTTAGTTCTTGAACTCCCCCAAAAACTTTTGAAGTTCACAGAATATCCTGAGTTGGAAGTAACCCACAAGGATCAGCAAGTCCTGGTCCTGCACAGGACACCCCAACAATCCCACCACGCTGTCCAACTGCTCCTGGAGCTCTGGCAGCCTTGGGGTTGTGATGATTTCCCTGGGGAGCCTGTTCAGTGCCCCACCACCCTCTGGGGGAAGAGCCTTTTCCCAAAGCTGCAGACACACCGCCCTGCAGACAGTTTGGGATGCTGAGTCACTGCCATGGAAGGGGTTCCTACAATGGCTCATCCTATGGAGAAGTGCTCATGTCCTGTCCAGACTGACAAAAAACAGTGGTTTCATTCTATGGGCTTGCTTGTTTATTGGATATGGAAGCAAAACCAAGCCAAACCTTGAGAGTTTGTTCTCACGATTTAAGCAGAACTANTCAACTAAACCAGAGCATTGAGTGCCATGTCCAGTCATTCCCTGAGCACTTACAGGGGTGGTGACTCCCCCACCCTGCTTGGCAGCCTGTTCCAATGCTTGCCAATCCTCTCCATGAAGAAATTCTTCCTGGTGTCCCACCTGAACCTCTCATGGTGCAGCTTGAGGCCGTTTCCGCTGTCCTGTCCCTGTTCCCTGGGAGCAGAGCCTGACCCACCCTGGCTGCCCCCTCCTATTCCCCCTGAGCCTCCTTTTCTCCAGGCTGAGCCCCTCCAGCTCCCTCAGCTGCTCCTCACATGACTGACTCTCCAGACCCTTCACTTACTTGGAGTGTGAGTCACAGAATACAGCAAACAAAGAATTAAAATCACATAATGAAACGTTGCGTAAAAGAACCGCGTAAGAGGTGTAAATTTACAAACACTGCAGAAGAAAAAAAAGTTAATGGAAGGAGAGAAATGAAAAAACAAGTGATCAGTATTTTAGGGCCAACAGTTATCCCGACCCTCAAACCTTAGCCTGTGGGTGAATGAGCCCCTGGGGGGAACCACCAGCAGGAATCCTGGCATAGATGTGCATGCAGGGCTGGAAAACACTGCTTCAGAGCAGAGCCCAGCTCCTGTTCCACACCTGCTGGGGAAAGGCTGCCTCTCTGAAAACAAAGGGAATGTATTCAATTGGACACCTTGCTTCTCCTCAGGCTGGCTTGCATTGCTGCTTTAGTGTTTATAGTATGTAGGAAGCTGAAGGGTTTTGTTCTTTTTGCTGCATTTCTTTTCTTGTGCCAAGTCCTGGCTGGATAGATGAAAATCTTGTGTCTTTTATCCCCTTTCCCTGTGAGTATTCCTCCTTTAATATGCTGTGGTCCTAATATATGCCACCTTTAAAAGCCCCTGATTTCTAGTTTGCAAAAAAGTCTACAGGTCTTAATACCTTGGCATTCTCAGTGCAGTTTTCATGGCTACTCCATAGTTTAGGAAGAGCTTTAGTGCTCCATGTATTCCTTGTGTTTGTACTAAACAGATGGCTCAGTGGAATCTTTATTGTCTCTACACATAATCTTAAATATTCTATAGGTGTATTTGGGAAGAATTTATTTTTGGTTTCTTTTTGGTTTTCAGATACAGCCAGGCTTGTATTTCAACATATTCACTGCATAAGGTCTTGGGAATGCATTAACGCTGGCAATTGATATTCTTATATGCAGCACAGCAGGGCTCTAAAAAGCAACTGAGAGTCACAAAATTGAGTGTTTAGTAGCAGCTACCCACAACAGGAAGCAGAGAAAGTCCTGGAATCAGCAAGACCATGGGTGGAAAAAGAGGGTGGAGGAAACATTCCCTCTCTGGGAGGATCCCCCTTCCCAGAAGGATGGAGCAAGAGCAGCAGAGAGGTGGTTTGCATCTCCCGGGAAGCTGTGGCCACACAAACTCGTTCAGCTTTGATTTTATGCAAAATGGATGCAAATCTTGCCAAGCCTGGGACAGGAGCTGCTTGTCCTGGGACAGAGGAGTGTGTTTCAGGACACCTGAGCCAGGAAGAGGATGGGCCCAAACCATGATGGTGCCATATTAAGCTTCTTTGCACACAAGATTTAGTTTTGGACAAGAGAAAAATCAAGGCTAGCTGGGATCAGGAGTGCTAATGCTTTCTTTGATTAGGGAAATTGGCTGGGTTTGTTTGCCTGTCTAATAGGTTTTGTGTTTTATTGACAGCTTTTAAGTGGTAGGAAGATGGCTCCTGCAGGTTGTAGCTGACCAGCAGCAGCCCCTATCATGTCCGTGCAGGTGTGAGGGAGGTGGGAGCTGCCTTCTGCAGGCTTTAGTCTGTCCTTGAGCTCAGAGAGCTCCTTGGCTGAAGGGAGTCCATATCACTTGTAGTGGCTTTCCTACACTCAGTGTTTCTGGAATAGAAATCCATGTGATACAACAGTTTATANGAGCAGCTCTGCTGGCAGGAAAGGCTGAGGGAATTGGGATTGTTCAGCCTGGAGAAGGGAAGGCTTTGGGGTGACCTCATTGTGGCCTTGCAGAGCCTGAAGGGAGCCCAGAGGGAAGATGGAGAGAGACTCTTGACAAGGGGGAATGACTTCACACTGACAGAGAACAGGATTAGATTGGATATTAGGATGAAATTTCTCTGCTGTGAGGGTGCTGAGGCCCTGGCACAGGGTGCCCAGAGCAGCTGTGGCTGCCCCATCCCTGGCAGTGCCCAAGGCCAGGTTGGATGGGGCTGGGAGCCACCTGGGACAGTGGAAGGTGTCCCTGCCCATGGCAGGGTTTGGAGCTGTCTGGTCTTTAAGCTCCCTTTCAACCCAAACCATCCCATGATTCTGGTTACAGCTCGAGAGAAAGGGTTGTTCTTGTGACTGATTGTGGTCCCTGGGATTTTATTATCTGTTCAGGCAAGTTTAATGTTTAGAAAGTGTCAACACTGCAGCTGAGGCTGGGGAGTGGCATGCAGGGTGAAATCCAGTCTGATGGGTTGAGTACAACTAATGTGAGTTTTATACAGATCATGTTAAATATTGATGCTTTGTGGAGAAAATTTTCTTTCCCACAAGCTGAATGAAACTATATTCTCTCTCATGTGAGCCCACAAGCTCACAGCATTTAACATTGCCTGATTTATTCCCTGTGCAAGAATAAACACAGCACTATTAATAGAAGTCCGGCCAAACAAGTGCCTGCTGAAGAATGTAGGGGTTTTTAATAGTGTGCTTTGTTTGCTTGCCTCAGCTTCAGGAATGTAAATCTCCTCGGTGTCCCAGCCTCCCTCCCTGCCAGGCAGTCAGCTGTTAGGTGAGGGAAACAACAGCTCTGCTTCAAGGCACTCCTCCCACCCCAGTGCCCCCACACTGGATGGGTCTGTGGTTTTCTTTACCCTCTCTGTCTGCCCCCCTGCCTGGCCAACAGCATCCTCGGAGAGATGGCTGCTTTCAGCAGGAATTGTAGTGACAGGACAGGGGGAATGGCTTCAACTGACAGAGAGCAGGGTTAGATTGGATATTGGGAAGGAATTGTTCCCTGTGAGGGTGGGGAGGCCCTGGCACAGGGTGCCCACAGAAGCTGTGGCTGTCCCATCCCTGGAAATGTTCCAGACCAGGTTGGATGGGGCTCTGAGCAAGCTGGGACAGTGGAAGGTGTCCCTGCCTGTGATGGTGGGCTTAGAACTGGATGATCTCTAAGGGTCCTTCCAACCCAAACCATTGTATGATTCTGTGCAGTGGAATCAGAAAGCCCTGCTGCTCCTTCATCTTCAAATCTTAAAAAATGTTGAAAAAAATTTTTTTTGGAGGTTTTTGTCTTGTTCAATGGCTGTGTCTGTCAGCTGAAAAGTCTTGAGCCAGCTCACACTCTCACCCCACTGCTGCCAGGGCCTCTCCCTGCCCTCCACCTCTAAAACACACACACACTTACACCTGTGTGATTACCTGCCTTGCCTTGGGATCCAGGGAGCATTCCAAACTGGGCAGTGTTGGAGGGAGGAAGAAAGCCTTCCTACCGCGTCCTGCCCTCTGCAGCTGCTGTTTAGTTACCAAAAAGGAACTTCACTGCATTGTCTGATCCATTTTTTCCACGGATTTAGGCTGTTCAACAAAGCACATCAATTTAACAGGTTCTAAGATGACCAACAGCATGGGTAATGTGCATCTGAAAGTAGAAATGGGTGATCTGGAAAACGACAGCATCACAAGGCAGCCTTGAAAACAAACCTGTGTATGGTTTAAAGCATTGCAGTTGATTACTGTGTTCTTTTACATTACTTTTATTTTCTAGATTCATCTCTAACAGAAATGGTGTGTGGAGGCCACCAGACTTCACTGTATTTTTTCCTTTTTTTCTTCTCTTATTAGGAAATCATACGTCTAGTATGTTAGATGTGAAAATTATTGAAATGAAAATCCACTTAATTTCTGCTTTTGCTGAAATTCAGCACTTAACTGCAGTTGGTAGGAAACAGTTGTCCCATTATCCCATGCAATGCTTCCATATGTAATAGCAAAGAAATAGCATTCATTCCCAGATCTGAAAACTAGAAGTTTTCAGATTTGGACAATAATTTGTCATGGCTGGGGGCAGAGACAGGTCCAGCAGAGGTCCAGCCCTATCCCAGGAAATGTTCAAGGCTGGGCTAGGTGGGGCTTGGAACAACCTGGCCTAGTGGAAGGTGTTCCTGCCCATGGCAGGGGATTGGACTCGAGGCTCTTTAATGTTCCTTCCAAGCCAAATCATTCTATACAATACAATAATACATTAAAGGGATGAAAATGAGGCCTACTATATCTAAAATCTCATTTTTCTTCATCAGATTAATCAGCTCTCAAGGGAAGTGATCTCTTTCAGTTATTTGAAAATTTGGTGTATTAAACATCCTGGGTTTGGATGGTTTTTATTTGGAAAGATGGGAGACTAAATCTTTCTCCATGAAATATGTTTTCTGAAAAACTATACCCAGTTATGGCACCAAAATAAACCCGTCCTGAGTGTTCTGCAGAAACCACACGTGTACCTACACACCAGAGGGTTTAAATTCAAGGGAATGAGAGGCTGTCTCTGATTTCTTCTGTTATTTTTTAGGTTCTGTCTCTTTAATGGTAATTGTTAAGCCATAGATAAATGCAGTTCATGCAGCAGCAGAAGGAAATGCCACAGAAATGGGAAGAATGTACAAAATTCCACCTCCAGCTCTGTGTGGTGGGCCTGGGGCAGAAAGATCAGCAAGTTTTGCAGTTGCTGAGGGTTGCCAGTGCCAGAACCCCACCAACAACCCATTTAAAGAAACATTGAAAACAGGATTTGTGCAGAAGGGAAGGGAGAACTTTTACGACCTTCACCTGCCCTGTCAGATACTGCAGCCAGTTCTGCTGATTTTAATCTTGCAGCCACCTTTACCCTAAGCCCTGTTTCAGCCTGAGGCTTCACTCTCGAGTCTGCTGGGTTTAAATATTTCTTTTTGTGGAGCAGCTTCCAGGGCTGCTGCTCCATGAGCAGGAATGTTGCAGCAGTGGCTGAGGCTGCCAGTATCCAATGCTCACCACCATCCTCCAAACTAAACAATAAGGACCCCTCTTAGTCCAGCCTGACCATAGAGTTTTAAAGACAGGATGGAATGAAAATAAAAATAAATTGCAGAATGGTCAACTTGGAAGGAGTCATTGAGTCTAATTCCCAGCTTCCAGTAGGGCCATCCTAGGTCAGGCTGCTCAGGGCCTTGTCCACTCACATTTTGAATATCTCCAAGGATGGTGGTTCCATCCTGTATCTTTGACTACCCTCATAGTGAATTTTTTTTTGTTTTGTTTGTATCTATTTGGATTTGCTCATATTTCAGCTTATATGTCATGATACTTGAGATCTGTCTGAAAGATGGGAAAATTTCAGCTGTAATTTTTGCATAAAGTCACTGGAAAATCTGACAAAATTTGAATGGCAAGAAAACCTTAACACAGAGAAAATGAACTGCTGTTTGCTTTTCCACATATATCACTTGGTTTCTAGATAATCAGCTGGAGCTCAGCCTTTAGTTTTGCTCTTAGTGAACAAGTCCAAGACCAAAGAACTAGAGGAAAAGAAAAATGGGTTAATTTTCTGTGTGTGTGTAATCTCCTTAATTTTTTGAGTCATTTTCCAATTTAAAATGTTCCTTTTAGTAGAATATACAGTGTGAGTTTTGCTGTTTGGCTGTTAACAGGCTGTTACCTTAAGAAGCTTCTTTAGCTCAGCCCCTAAGTGGGGTTGTTGCATATCCTGATTTTCTGCTGCCCTTGATACTATCTGGATCAAGGCTTTGATCCAGGTACTGCTCATCCTCTGAATGGCTCTGAGCTCACTTTTGGTTTTATCACTTTTATCTCCTAGCACTGCTTTAATAGCTTTCTTGGCTGCTTCTGTTGTTGTTACTTCCACCCTTAGGGCACTTTTTCAGCTTTTTTGTACTTCTGTGTAGTCTTAGAGCAGCACCAATCACCATTTCTGTAGTTCCTGCTCCCCCTCTTCCAATCTTCTTTTTCTTTTCCCATCTGGTTCAGCATGGTGGGTGCTGTCTGGGCAACAGATTTATCCCAGGCTGGAGGTGAATTTCTGAAGGCCCACCATATCTCAGCACTGTTTTTAGTTCCCTAAGACCTTCCTCAGAAAGCTCAAAACCTCTTTGCACGTGTGGTTGTTCCCTGAGCCCTTTGCTAAACTTGGAATACATTCCCAATGGAGCAGACATTTCTGGTTAGTTTGTTTTCATAAGCAAGAAATTCTGTCTTGGCCCAGACATGTTCCAGCTTGAGTTGATCACCTGGATAAAACACCCTTTAGCCAAGATAAAAGGGCATTTTCTACTCAGCAGTTTTCCTATACAGGCACCACAGCTGCCATTCAGAGAGGACATCTTGATTTTTTTTTCCTGTGGGTATTTTTTTTTTTGCTCCCCAGTTTTCATCTCCCCAAAAAAATGAGAAAACAAGGTGTTATTATAAAATTATTATTACTTTTATTTATACAGCAGTTTGTATGTGCTGTCATCTCAAGTACATGTAAAGTTTTTCAGAAGTAATGAATCACTGCTGTGATCTGCTCTGAAGATCTGAGTACACCACCTGCAAAATGTACCATGGTTACATTTGCTCACATAAAACCCTGACAAATAAGTAAAAGAAAGTTACGTTTCAACTCTTTATTGTGCTGGGCTTGGATCAGAAAATCGTTCTTTCACTTACCTAAACTCAGTGCCATCCTTTCAGGAAGTTGCACTGAGGACCTCAGGCTCATTGAACTGTGACATAAACTGCACAGGAGAGTTTATTTGGGAGCCTCCCCTGGAGAACTTAATCATACATTAAGCTTTCCTTAGGTTTTGTTTCACACACAGTTAACTTTCCTCTGAGGCTTCTGCTGTCTGAAAGAAGAGGTCTTGATACCCTCCTCCCATCTCTCTGTGCTGTCCTCCCCTCACACTGGCTGTCACCACATTGATTTAACTCAGGAGAGGAGCAGAACAAATTGCTTTTCTTCTCTGGGCTATTGTTCCCCTATTTATCTGAGCTAAATTGACCTGTTGTGCTTTGGACAAGCCAGCAGGAGTGATGGGAATGTGTGGCCACAAGTGGAAAACAAATTTCATTCCCGGGATTTCAGTCAGACTCAATTTTTCCCTCTGACACTCACTCTGGTCGCTTGTTATCTGAAAGATTGTCTGGTTGTTTTTCTTTCTGTGTACCTCAGTTCTCCTGTGTTGCTGTGTGCATCTTCCTGGGAATCCAGGCACCATCCAATTCTTTTCTGAGAAGCCAAAGGTGGTGGAATGCATCCATCCTTTTGCTGGCTGATTGACTGATGGGTTTCTGTGTGAAACATCCCTTGTGTGACACTATAATAATCAATATATTAATGTACCTCTGTGTCTTTGGATGGGGTGAATAAATGGGTAGAGCTCACTATTAGCTCTTGTTATTAACTTATTACTTATTAACTGCATGGTGGTGTTAAATAAGAGCTGTGATGTTGTTCAACAACAGAGGTGACAGTGTTTGGAAAAGTTGATTTTTCTCCTCTTCTTCCTGAGACTATAGGAAGTAATTTTGTTTAATTAATTAGTAATTTTGTTTAATTAATTAGTAATTTTGTTTCATTTTGCTCTCTCTCTCTGTCCCTTTGCCCCTCACTTCTCGTGCAGGGTGTCCTGGAAACGTCCCAGCATCCCCTGTGTGACACTCCATTCTGTAATAATCAGTATATTAATGTACCTCTGTGTCTTTGGATGGGGTTAATAAATGGGTAGAACCCACTGTTACCTCTTGACTATTATTAACTGCATGGTGGTGTTAAATAAGAGCTGTGATGTTGTTCAACAACAGTGGTGACAGTGTTTGGAAAAGCTGAGTTTTCCCTCTTCTTCCTGAGACTATAGGAAGTGTTGCACTGCTGGAAATGGAAGAAACACGCAGGCTTCAGAGCAGCAGTTGAACCACCAGGCAGGACCACTAAAAAGGGCCTGCCCTTCTTTATTTTCTCATTTTATTATCTTTCTGAAGACAATAATGGATTGGTGAAAGAGGTTGACACCTCTATAATTTCACAGGATAAACACATGGTCAATCATCTTTCTCCACCTTAGGGGAAAGGAATGAAAAACAATCTAAAAATTCCAAACAATCTTGGCCAGTTAGGAAAACAAGGACTGTGTTTATAGAAAATGCATGGGAACTTCTACTACAAAATTACAAACATGGAACACTGCAAAAAGCAGGGCGACAGGAAGTAATTTTGTTCTATTTAGTAAAATTATTTAGTAATTTAGTAAAATTTATTTAGTAATTAGTAATTTTGTTTAATTAATTAGTAATTTTGTTTAATTTTGCTGTCTCTCTCTGTCCCTTTGCCCCTCACTTCTCGTGCAGGGCATCCTGGAAACGTGCCAGCTGCTGAGCACATCCCTGACCTTCTCCCGATGCCACCATCGAGTGGACCCCGAGCCGTTCATCAGCCTCTGTGAAAGGGACATCTGTGCCTGTCCCCAGGGCGTGGACTGTCACTGCCCCTCCTTCCTGGAGTACGCCAGGAGCTGTGCCCACCAAGGAGTGATTTTGGAGGGCTGGCCTGAGGAGAGCTCGTGCAGTAAGCTGGCAGATTTATTCCTAGGCTGCTCATCCCCAATAAAATCGTGCCTGTCTTGCAGATTTATGTCCTGCACTAAAAGCAGCTGGTGCTTTTTTAGGAGGTTGGTTCATTTATAGGAAGTGCCTTTGCTCACTCCCTCTTTCAGCTCTCCATCACCCACCTTTCTCTAGAAGTTTTTGTCCCTAAGGCAGTATTGTTTGAACCACATGTGAAGAAGATCCTGAGCTGTTCCATATCCCACCACAGTGTGCACAGGCAATGAAGGCTTGTTTGATACTCAGAGTTATGGGCTAGGATGTTTAGGTGCTATTTCACACATGGTTCAGATGTATGACATTTCCCAGCCTTTCTTTTTAAGTCAGCATCTTTGTGAACCACTCTCTAATATTTTTGCATAAAGACAATTGTTGCACCCTTTAGTTGCTTGAATCGATTGCCTTGAAATTGAGATGTTGCCTTTTCTAAGCTGTTTTGTGTCTAGGTTAGAGATCCTGATTGCATCTTGAACTGCTGCCTTTATTAGCCCTATTTTGCTGAGTTCAGAGGTCCTGATTGCACCTGTCCTGAGGTTTAAGTGCACAGACTGACTGAGATGGATTGTGTTTTCTAGAGGAAAAGTCATGTTTGCACCTACAACTGATACCTCCACTGGAGAACCGTGGTTTAATACAGAGCATTCAAAACAGAAATTTAAAAAACCACTAATATAATAATCTCTGTGATTTTTCTTGTGTTTTTTGTTATGAGAAAGGACAATTTCCTTGGTATGTTTGTGTAAATTGATTTCATGGGGTGTACTGATTTGTGCTGACAACACTTGGTTCTCTGCTAAAGATATTCTGCTGTTGACCATTGAAGAAAATGATCCCTTCAGGGTGGAGTTAGGGCAGCAAGATGCTGCCAGCCACTTGTTCTAGGGATTATACAGTCTGAGTTCTAGCAGTAATTTATTACCTTTCCATTGGGACATAAAAGGGATCTGTTAAAGCTCATTTCCTTGCTCAGGGTGTGAGCCAGAGAACCCATTTTTGCTGGGGTTCTTTGTAAGCCTGATTAAAAGCCACAAGTGAAAATAAAGCCTTTCTGTGATTCCAGGAGCTTTAGAGCTCATTTCTAACCTTGAATTCATGAGCCACACTTTGGTTTTTTCTCCTGAGTCAGGAAAGAGGGAAGTGTCCTGCTGCCACAGCAGGAGTGTCATTTTCTATCACCCTTCATCAGTGCTGTGGTGCTTTCTCAGGAGATGATGATGATGATGATGATGATGATGATGATGATGATGATGATGATGGAGGTTTGGAATGCTCTGCTGTGTGGGAAAGGCTCCAGTCCTGGGCACCCTATGTGAGTGTGAGTTGGTGCCTGAGCCTGGGGCACCAAGGGCAAGATCACTCCTTCATTACCCTCCCACCTCTCCAGCAGAGGATTTTCTTGGAAAGGGCAGGCTCTAACCTTTCCTTCCCACCCCGTGCCCCCGCAGGCTTGCAGGGCATGCTGTGTGTGCATGCACTGATTCAGGAATGGCTGTAACAGAGCCATTCTGTGTTTGCATCATGGCCTGGGCTGGGCAATGGCAGCAGTGCACACACCACAGAATGGGTGTTGTCCTGTGCTGCTGGCTCTCTGGAAGAAGAAGGATGGCATTTCAGAGTTTTAACTGTCTCCTGGTTCTCCCTGGAAACACCAAACTGTATAATTTGACAAATGAGTGGAGTAAGTGCATGGCTTAAAGGCACAAAGCAACCATGTCTGTCCAAATTACTTCGAAATTATTGCAAAACTTCTCCCAGGGTTTGATTATTCTTAATGCACTTGGATTTAGTTACTAAGAGTCAATTTATTAGAAAGCAAATTGACTTTAACCTCTCAGTATTTACTATGCTACCTGACAGATGATGATAATGCAGCAAACTGAAAAATCAAATATTTCTAAAATGTTCTGTTTCTAGAAATGAAATAACCATTTGGAAGCTGACATGACCTTTTGTGCCTCTGTGGTTCAGCCTCTGATAATGAAGGGATTTGTTGGTTTAAGAGTTATCGAGGAATTTGCATTTCTAATTTATTTTAATTGTTTCAGGGCCAAGATGTCCAGTTGGCATGGAATATAAGGAGTGTGTATCCCCATGTGCCAAAACCTGCCAGAGCCTGAATATCAATGAAGTTTGTCATGGACAATGTGTTGATGGCTGCAGCTGCCCTGGTAATTTATTTATTGGGTTATTTGCAGAGAAACATTTGGCAGTCAGGCTACCTATTCTATTAGAAGAAGGAAAGCTGTGTCTTCCCTTAAATTTTCTTGAAATCAGAAACACTTCTTTTTTTTTCTGGGACCATGTCCTAGAATAATCCAGTTTCTGTAGTGCCTGTATGCTCACTCCATGAAAGGGCCATTTTTCAGACTCAGCTGAAAAGTAAATGTTTCTGTGAAAATCAGTACCAACTGATACTCCAGGATTGCTTTTATTTCTTGGTGAGGAGCTGCTTGCCCTTGATGTGCTCCTTCTGAATTGCTTGGGTTAGAGGCAGATCCAGTTAGAGGAAGAAACAGCAGAGAATACACTGAAGGAATTTCTTGCAGAAAAACAGCCCATGTAGAGCTTGCACTGCAATTTCAAAGGTCTTCATGATGATTTAGGTGAATAATTTCATTTATTATTGAATCATCTGTACAGGAGATTTGATTGGATTAAAGGGGACAGCCCAGACATTCCAATCTTCCACTTCTGTCTGCTGTACTTAACTGCAGGAGGAGGGTTTGATTCCTGGCTCCAAAGCTCCCAATGCTTCCATTCCTAGCTGGATTTTTGTTTGATTCTGTTTATTGGGTACTTTGTTTGTTTTGAATAGGACTGTCTCTGCATTTCACCCTGTCTGGGCTTTGTGAATGCACAGAGGTGTGAACTGTCCCCTTGTACAAGTGTGATGGAGGTTTGCAGAGATTTTGGTTTCCAAAACAATGCAACAATGACAATGTCAGCCTCGTTTGTGGAGTCACTGCATTCAGTGTGTGGTAGTTTCCTATTTAGCTGCCAATCTCTTCCTTGCTGGAGGTTCAAAGATGTGGCAGGACTTGGGAAGGAGCACGTGGAGGGTGGCAGGCGATGTCACCAGACTCAGGATGTTGTTTTGTTGTGAAGGAACCAGCCCCTGTATCTGTGCAGTCCTGGAAGTGTTGTGAAGAGCTGGAGGAGATGAATCCACTGCCTGCACAAGGCTTCTTGTTATACTTTTCCTTTGGTAGATGCACGGGTCTGTTCAGCACAGGAAAGGTGTAAGGGGAGAGGAGCTGAGGAGCAGAAATGCAGGAGCTGCACAGAAAACAGGACAAAGGGCATGAGAATAACAATCAGCAGTTCAAAACCTTTACTGCTGTTTGCTGCACAGCCAGAAGGGAATAACCTGGATTTGAGTTTTCTATCAAACTGGGAGGGTCTGACAGATGGCTACAGGGATTTTTGATGAGGGTTCTACCTACACTTAGCTTCCCTCTAGCGCTCCAAGAGTAAACAGGATCTGAAGGATGTTTGACAAATGTCTTCTTTCTCTTTTTTTCTTTTTCCCCTCTGTTAAATGCCCCACACAGTTCCATTAATTGCTGTAAATGGAATTACTCTTGCCAGGAAAAAAGGCCTTCTGTTTCCTTGTGCTCTCTGGAGAGCCACAGCACTCTTAAATGCTCAGGTCTTGTTGTGAATCTCCCTCACTGGAAGGATTTTCTCAACAGCCAAGGTCTTTCCTGGCAGCTCTGTGGGAGGAAGAGGAGAAAGGAGACTTACCTGGGTCTCACTGTCAGTGATGACTACTGCTGCCAGGGAAAAGAGCCAAAATCTCTGCAGGTTGTTGGAAGGAATCCCTCAAAGAGCAGGGAGAGGGGTGTTTAAGAAAACAAATGTTTTGCTACAGCAGCTCTTTTGAAAATGGGGCAATATCAACTATCTCTCAATATAGGGATTGAATAGACAGCACTATAAACTAGCAACAGAAGCAAGGATAAGTTTCTGTCTTAGACAATTCTTGTAACTCTTTTGTGCCTCTATTTATCCTTGTAGGATAAAGAACTCTCTCTATAAAACAGGTAATTATCATGGTGTCATAGGGAAACCTCAGCAGCTGGACCCAAGCTGGAAAGTTGGCCCTTTTGCTTTGTGCCTCTGAAGGAGTTGAGAAGTGACTTCTTTCTCTCTGACCCTCTCTGCCAGACTTACATGGTGTCCAAATTTGTTTCTTCATTCCCTACTTTCCTTCATCTTCGATTCTCTTATGACAAATACAAGACCTGTGTGGACACCCTTTCCTGCAGCCAGTGAAGTTTGTGGTTTTTCCAACAGTCAGGTCCCAGACCAGCTCTAATCAGCTTTGATTGTGCTCCCTGTGTTTGATTTTGTGTGATTGTGCTCCCATTGTCCCAATATGTGTTCTGGACCTGAGAATGGGCTAAGCAAAGAGCTTTTCTGGGAGCACCAGGAATGCTTTGTTCAGCCTGTCTGAGGGAGAGGCAGCACTAGAAGGAAAGCAGACACCTGTCCCTGTGAGGTTTTTTGGCAAGCCTCATTCCTTTTTATTGCTGTCTGTGGCTAAGTATGGATAATAATGCATATGAAGTTTTGCCAAAGCATATAAAGAATGAGAAAATCTAATTGTATTTATGTTTCTTTCCCTGTGTGTGTGTGATATGGGGGTCTGATGCTACCTGACCTGTGCAGAGGGGCTGCTCCTTGATGGTGAACACTGCATTGAAAGCTCTGACTGCTCCTGCATCCACTCTGGAAAACATTACCCTCCTGGCTACACCATCTCCCAGGACTGCAACTCATGGTAAAGCCTGTGCTGCTCTGGTGTGGTTGCTGTAGATAATTACTGCACACTGGTCAGTGACTGTTTTGCATTATCTTTCTAGAGATCTCTCTACCTTTAAAAAATTTCCTTTCACTGGCAAAGGACTCGCCCTCTTATTGGAATTGCCAGCCCCTTCCAAGAAGTGAGCTGTTCACAAAGGCAAAATCAGCTCTGTTTTTAAAGGGATATTTGATCTGATAGAACAACATGAAGGTCACACTCCATCAAAGAGCAGAGAACTACCTGTTTCCTGTGGATAAGACAGACCAGCAGGTTCCCAAGTCTGGGTAGTGTCAGCAGTGGTGTCTTTGTTTTGACTTCCTACGTGTATTTAACCTCTAAACCCTATTTCTTTCCAAGAGGAGTTAGCCTAAGGCACGTCCTTGGAACTTGTCACGGGGCTAATGAGTCTTCCTAGTGTGGCTCATGACTTTTCTTTCATTTCTGAGTACCAGACTGGGGGGGAAGACCAGCACTTTAAAGAGAGGAAGGGGAATTAGTCACATATTCCTGATCTGGTTTTGTCCTAAGTGTGGATGTATTTGTGCAAGGAGTTTGGACAAGTCTTTACTCAGATATTTCCAATTAAAGCACAGAAGGAGGACTCAGTGAAGACCATGACATGCAGAAGAAAGGGGATCTGTGCCCCAGCTCTGTTAATCAGAAACTTTTCCTTACCTGCACCACGTGTCCCAGAACACAAACCATAACCATGACATGAGCATGATGTCTTTTTCCCTGGAGCCCTCTGCAGCTTGGAGCTTGGCCACATTGTTCAACTTCAGTGCTCTTGGGAGATGAGTGTAGCCTAACAGGCTGGGTTTTTTTAGTGCACGTATTTTGTTATTGCTTCCTGTTATTCAAACTTGATGCTGCTGTGGAGAACGTCATTCCATTGACTCTGCATTTAACATCCTCAATAATCTGCCTCCTCACAAATGATTTTCAAGGGCTGGGATAATTAAAGGAATGAGAAGAATATAGTAGCTCTTGAAACAAGGAGTGCAGAGAGGTTTGTGGAAGACACTGGAGGTGATCACAGCAAGGAAGTTTGATGTAAGAAGAAACAAAGGGGAATAGATTTGTTTAAGGGCTAATGAGGGAACTTTCACTGCCTAAAAATGGGCAGTGAAGAGGATGGGGCCAAACTCTTCTCAGAGGCAAACAGCAAAAGATTATGTAGCAATGGACAGAAGCTGCAAAGGAAACTATGTTTTAACACGAAAAATTCTTCTCCCTTCCCCAGTGCTGTACTGGGACAGCTGCTCAGAGAGGCTGTGGGACCTCATCTTGGATATTTCTAAACTCAAATGGGCTAGGTCCTGATCCACCTGATCCAGCTTTGGCATTGCTTTCTCTGAGTTGGGGATTGCAATAAATGATTTTTCTAGAAGTCCCTTAAAACTTCTTTTCCCTGTGATTCTGTTGTAGTGATAGATATACCTTGAGAAGTTCATTGAATTCATTGCACATCATTGGAATATAGCTGAAAACTCCATAAACACAGAGCTTTGGCAGGGAAAAACAGAAATCCTTGAGTTCTGCAACCATACCCATTCACATTACCAGCAGTTGCTCTCAGATGATGGGAAGAAGAGATGAATACATTAAGAAATGAGGTTCTGGGAGATGGAAGGGATGTTGGGGACTGATCCAACTTCCCTGGGACAGGGGGCCATTGTCAATTTTTTGGGGGAAAAATGTGCAACAGAAGATTTATATTCATGTGCTCTTGCCTAACTTGCTACTATCTCTTTCCTAGCATTTGTCGACGTGGCACCTGGATCTGCAGCAATGGGGAATGCCCAGGTGTGTTGCCTTTGCCCTTTTCAGGTTTTGACAAGTAAGCCTTGCCTACATCCTTCCCTCTCATGCCCCACTTATATATTTTTTTCACCCAAAAAAAGCAAATCTCTGTTCTTCCTTGCTTGCTCCAGTACAATCCAGTTGGGACCCTACTTTGAAGTTCTTCTCCTGAGACAAGTGAGGTGTTGCCCTGTGTGGTTTATGTGTAGCAATGGAAAATCATGGAGTTCACCTGCCAGCTTGTGACATTTAACCTTTCTCCATCCTTTGGCTGGTGATGCCCAGTGTAGGTCCAGCACCTGAATTTTGGTCTGGATGAGGAAGTGGCTGCCCACCTTGTTTGCCATGGGATCATCTCTGACTGTGATGGTCTTCTCATATGGAAGTTTTTCTCTGCAAGCTCTGTGGAGCTGGAGCCTTTCTGTGTGTTTGCATGATGGGGCATTAATCCCAGCTGTGCTGTCTGGATATTGCCTTCCTGGAAATGAAAAGCCACAACTTACCAAAACATCTTCAAATGCTGATATGTTTAAATAGCTCCTTTTTCTAGTAGTAAGGTGGTCTAGCCAGGCTTTCACCTTCTGTAAGGAGTTTAGATGTAGTTATAGAAGTACTTTTAAATTTCTTACTTGAGCTAATGGTTCAGGGTAAAGTCCAACATAAATTCCATCCTTGGAAGGACTCCCACAGACATTATCTACCAGCTCTTCATTCTCAATAAGGTATTTTATGTTAAAATAACTTACTGGTATTCAAGGCATCTCAGCAAAAGAATGCAGGCTTTTCCATAGGCACAGTTTCACCTCTTGACTGTGATTTATTCCGTGTTCCCCAGCTGTTGTTGGTTCCTCTGTTACTGCTGGTAATGCCTTATGGAAATAAACAGTGAGATAAGGATCTTACTGGTGCTTTCTGGTCTGTGGGGAGCTTGGGCCTTGTACAACCTGTTCCACCAGGGCTGCTCTTCCCCCTCAGAGCCTTGTGGGGGCCGAGCAGGATTTTGCTCACAGCTGGCACTGAGATGATTAATGGCTTTTTGCTTTTTCCAGGGGAATGCTCTGTCACTGGCCAGTCCCATTTCAAAAGCTTTGACAACAAGTATTTCACCTTCAGTGGGATTTGCCAGTACTTATTTGCCAAGGATTGTGTGGAAAATTCCTTCTCTGTGATCATCGAGACGGTGCAGGTAACAGCAGCCTTGGCCGGTACCTCTTGAGAGAGAGGGCAGGGCTGTGGGACTGTGACATGAATTGCAGATGCACAGGGCCAACAGAAGTAATTTCCCTGTGAGATAATTAGTTTAAATAACAGATGCAGTCTTTCTCTGTAGTTAATAAGTGTTTTGCTTCTCCTCACCACCGTTCCCAGGAGCCTGCCTAGGGATGGAGGCTCACGATGAGGTTTGGAGAACGGGGTGTCGCCGGTGCTTTGCCAGCTGAACAAACAAACAGAGGCTGTGGTGCATCCCTTGTGAAGCACAGTGGCTGCTGGGGCCTCCCTAATGCCTGCAGGGAAAGGACATTTCCTTGGACACCAAGGGGAGGGCACTGCCAGAGCAGTGCCTTGTGTTGCTTCCCATTTAGTCAGATTAGCTGGTGATTTTTTTGTAGCCAGACAGCAGCTCCTGACTTTTGTTGCTGTCTCCCCTGATGGATGTTTGAGAGGCAGCTGCAGAGAGTCAGGAAAGGGAGTCAGGCTGGTGCAGGGAGGGATGGACACCCTGAAGGAGGATGTCACAAGGAGGGGAACCTGGTCGAGAAATGAATCGACCACTTGTGCTTTGGGAAAGGTGAACAAATCTGGAGACTCAAAAGGACCCTGAAGGAAGCAGAAGGAAAGAAAGGGATGGGGAAAGAGGAACTGAAGGCAGGGAGAGTTGCAATGGAGACAGGAGGCTGACAGAAGGGGAGTCCAGCAGCACCAGGGAAGCTGCAGGCTTTGGAGAAATGGGCTGTGACAGTTCTGCACCATCTGCGCCTGTCTCCTGCAGAGAGAGCTCTGATAGTGCAGCTCTGAGGTCATCAGTGCTTGGGAACCTGCAGGACAGGTTTCCACTGAAACTTCCCTTTCGAAACCAGGGAGGAGATGTGGGGCCCCCCTGCAATCCCTGTTCCTCATCTGGGTATCCCACAGCCAGGAAAACAAACACCCCAGGAGTCTCAGTGATGGGAGCTGCGTGGCTGTTTGCCAGGCTCTGAGAGTCAGGTGGCCTTCCTGTCCCTGCCACAGCTGTGGGACTCACCACTGCTGTGGGTCACTGCCAGGGGTCTGGTGGAACTCCCACAGATCCCTTTCCAGGTTCTGAGACAGGGAGCTCAGGCCTGGTGTGTGATCAGTGGGATAATGGAGGGAAGGCTGCCAGCCTGGTGTTTGTGGGATGCAGAAACCAGGTCTGTAAAACCAGTGTGACACTCAACACCTCCCCAATTAGATGCCAAAATGCCTTCTGGGACAAAGTCACCCAGAAAGTGAAAACTGGAGGTTTGAGGCTGGTTTTCCCTTCTCTGCAGTGTGCAGATGATCCTGATGCTGTGTGCACTCGCTCGGCTTCCGTCCGGATCCGGGATATGGACAACACCATCATCAAAATGAAACATGGAGGAGGAGTTTCACTCAATGGACAGGACATACAGATCCCTCTGCTGCAAGGTGGGCTCACTCTGGCCAGCCACTGAAAGGCTCCAACTCAGTCGTGGTTCTAGACATGTCTTAGCCCAGCTCAATCAAAGAGTGTTTTCAATGTCAAACTCTCACTTTCAGTCTCTTCTCGAAGCTCTGTCACTTCAGCTTCTTTCCATGCAGCTGACACCTCTTGATTTGGCTCCTCTAAAATCAGAAGAATTAAGCTGGTCTGCACTTGTGAGATTTGTGGAAACCACTGTTGGTCTGTTCTTTTTGAAATTATTATTTTTCATCCAGAAGCTTGAAATCATGGAGCCACAGAATGATTTGGTTTGGACTTCAACGTTCATTCAACCCCCTGCCATGAGCAGGGACACCTTCCACTATCCCAGGGTGCTCCATCCAACCTGGGCTTGAACATTTCCAGGGATGGGGCAGCCACAGCTTCTCTGGGCACCCTGTGCCAGGGCCTCCCCACCCTCACAGGGAACAATTCCTTCCTAACACCCAATCTAAACCCTCTGTCTCTCAGTGTGAAGCCATTCCCCCTGTCCTGTCACTACATCTTGTAGGAGGTCACTGACACCCTGTGGTTGCCTCCAGGTGCTCTCCGTGTCCAGCGCGTGGTGAGGAGCTTGGTTCGCCTCACCTTCGGGGAGGATCTGCAGATTGACTGGGATGGGCATGGAGAACTCCTGATGAAGGTACTTTCTCTGTCTCTTTTATTTCTGCCTGTTTGCCCCTGCTCTCATTCCACCCAAATGTGTACAAAGATTTTCTTGTCTGGAGTCAGAAATTGCTTTGTGTTGCATGTTAGAAATTCCTTTCTCTTTTGCTACCCCCAGAGTGATATACAAGTCTTTCTGTGTTCCAGAAACAAACACTTCATCCTACAGCAACTTGGTAGCTTTTTTCTCCTTCCTTTTTAATTTTTTTTTTGTATGTGTGCAATGACAGCTGTTATTAACCATGATCAGTTTTGTGTTTTATTCAGCAGATACCCTCCAAACTGGAGTTTTCTTTTTATTTGCTTTGACTGCCCTGTCTAAAACAACGGATGTGAGCGACTTAAAATTAGGGAAGAAAAGGCCTCCAGGGACACAGTTGCTCATAATTTCCAGGAAAAAGAAATCAGCTCATAGAAGATGTGTTGCGTGCTCCTTCTACTGTGAGGAATGTTTGAAGTCAGCCTTGATTAACAATTAGGCTTTGTTGGTGCCACAGAAACAGCAGAGTATAAAGATACCCAGGTTTAACAGAAATGATCTGTAAGGAAGTTGTAACCACAGCCCTTCTGCCTTTGAACCCCCCTGTAGTAGGGGTCTGCTCACTGAGAGGAGTTTTGCCCAGAAAACCAGTTTTCCTGGGATTTTCTGCCAAGTGGTGAACACTGCCCTCCTTGAACCATGGCAATGCTTTTGCATTCTCCTTGACTGCCCCAAAATCTGGCTTGAATGTCATGTCTGGCACAGCACAGAGGGTTATGAGAGCCAGTTCAGAACTGAGTTCAAGAGTTGGAAGGAAAACAGATAAGAAAGGTCTGGAATAATTTCAGAAAGCATTGTAGGTTTGTGGTTGTTGTTTTGATTTAACCTGTATCTCTGTGCTCCGAGGGTCCTAAAAGTTCTTTCAGGGCTTAGAATAATTCACTTCAGTCTCTTGGCATGTCTCAGGAGTTTTGGCTTTCCTCAATATTTAAAGTATTTTTCTGCCTGGTCAGAGACCCATATAACCTGGCAAATTTTTTGTCTCACTGAAAACAAAGCTAATTTTCTGCTCCAGATCCTCTACCCATAACAGCAGTGGAAGTTTCTCCAATTGTCTGCTCCTTCCTTTGCTGGGCATCTAAAGCATCTCTTTAATTGCTTTTGGAGAGTTATTTGATGCTGGATTTGTAGACTGACCTGTTGCCAAGTATTGCTGACAATTGGAGGAAGTGATACACTTCCATTACCTTGTTCTGGCAAAATTCTTCCTGTGTTCCTCAAGAAGGCTCCCCTTTCTGTGTCTGCCTGATATTTATGATTTGAGCTTCCACTCCAAAACACACCACAATTTGGACTTGTGTGAGTCACTGTTCCATCTGCAGAGTACGTGAAAGAGTAGCAATACTCTTAGTAGTAAGAACATTTATCCTCTAATTGTTCTTTTTGATGCTGCTTATTTGTTCTCTGACCCTTGTGTTTGAACAGGGGGTAGTATTAGGTTGTATTTTGGAGGATGTTTTTTATTTTTATTCATACAGAAAACCAGTTTTCTTTTAAAATGGGGATTTTTCTAACTTTTTTTTTGTTTGTTTCACTGGTTACTCCTGCAAGCCTGCCTAAACTAGCATTTAACTACATGGATACAGAGAGCTAATGTGATATCAAGGCTGCTGAGTAGTTGATAGTGTTTGTGATGTACCAGAGCTTTACTGCTAACAGAAATGGACAGTTCCTACTAAAATACAAGGTATTGGTGCCTTTGTGCTGCAGATGTTGCTTAGGAGATTTCTCCCTGTTTGCCTCTAGCTTTAGGGTCCCCTTTCAGCTGCCCCCTGATTTGCAGCAGGAATAAAACAGGGTGAAAAGTGCACCTGCTCTCTGGGTTGTTGGCATTTCTGCTTTGAGTGTGCCTGAAGTTCCTCTAGGCAGGAGGAAGCTCGAATGTGAGATAGCTTTAGGGGTATTAGTTTATTCCTTATTTCCTTTAGGGGTATTAATTTATTCCTTATTTCCTTTAGGGGTATTAGTTTATTCCTTATTTCCTTTAGGGGTATTAGTTTATTCCTTATTTCCTTTAGGGTATTAATTTATTCCTTATTTCCTATAGGGTATTAATTTATTCCTTATTTCCTATAGGGGTATTAGTTTATTCCTTATTTCCTTGAGGGGTATTAGTTTATTCCTTATTTCCTTGAGGGGTATTAGTTTATTCCTTATTTCCTTTAGGGGTATTAGTTTATTAGTTGAGGGGAACATCTCCAATATTGCCTCAATTTTGTGATAAAACAGCCTATTTACATTTTCTATATTTTTACAGTTTTCCTTTAAAATAAGAAATGCTCCCAGGTGCAGACTCTTTCTCCAAATTGCCATTGGTATTACATTAAAAAAATGCAACCTCCCCCCATTGTCCTGCTCATTTATAGGAAAGAAGGGGAAGAATAGAGAAAGACTAAACTGGACTGCTGATCAAGGCATAAAAATAAGCTATTTTCCTCTTAGTCACCCTCTGAAATTCACTGTGCTGTGCAAAAATTGTCCTGCTGCTACTAATAGGAGCATTTTTGTGAAGACATTTAAAAATACAGTACAATGGCACTGTGTCTGTAGTGTTTTGATGTGTGCTTGAGAATTTTCTTCACTGTTAAATGGTTCATTCATTAAAAAAAAATACAATAAATCTTGCTCTGCAGTGGTAACCTGTTCTGGAAGATGACCAGATTGATTTTGTGTTCCTTAGGTGTCTCCAGTCTACTCTGAAAGGATGTGTGGGCTGTGTGGAAATTACAATGGCAACCGAGGGGATGATTTCCTTACACCTTCTGGCATGGTGGAATCCCTTCTGGAGGACTTTGGGAACTCCTGGAAGCTCAATGCAGACTGCCAGGACTTGTTAAAACAAGACAGTGACCCCTGCAATCTCAATCCTCATTTGGGTACTGAACTCTATCCAAAATTAATGTGGGCACCAAATGGTGATCTTCCATTTACATTAAAAAAAAATAGAAAATAAAGGAAAAGAGAAGAAGCTAATGTTGCTTACAGTACCATCAGGGTGGATGTAATATATGTTTTTAAAAACCCAATAAACTACAGCAACAAAAAAACCCCCACACTGAGACTTACATTGATGCAGGTTTCCTAAGGAAAATGTAATATTTTGTGAAAATTGAACACAGAAATTAGTTTAATTTTGCAAATATAAAAAGGCAGCAGAAAGCAGAGGCTATGTAAAAGGAATTCCAGCACCAGAAATGGTGCTAAGAGAATATAAAAGCATTTCTTTTCTTTGATTTGTTTTACTAGTGAAACATTATTCTTTCAGCAGAGCTGATGACATGTGAGCTATGGTGCTGCCTCTGCCTGCTTGACCCTGCTTTATTCTTGTGTGGTTTGTTTTTGGTTTGTTGCTTGTTTGTTTTTGCTTTTTTTATCTTTTATAAAAGGAAGAAAAAATGCATACTGTGGCTCCTCTGGCTTTCCTTGAAAACCACTGATTGATTCATCGTTTGAGCCTGTCATTTTTCCCTTTTCAGCCAAATACGCTGAGGATTCCTGCTCAGTTCTGCTGTCTCCTGCCTTTGAGCCTTGTCACCGTGAGGTCAGTGCCACTCCCTACGTGAGGAACTGCCGCTTTGATGTTTGCTCCTGCTCCAGTGGCAAGGATTGCCTGTGCTCTGCCCTTGCCAATTATGCAGCAGCCTGTGCCAGGAGGGGCATCCTGCTGCAGTGGAGGCAGCCTGACTTCTGCCGTAAGTTCAGTGCTGCTCAAACCCACCCCTCTTGCTCGTCCTCGAGGAATTGTTCTGGGTGAAAGATCCAGAATGAGATGCCAGATTTCCCTTGTGGCAAATGGTGTGAGTGAATCTTTCCTCCACAGTGGTGAGGATGCAGAAGCTGCTCCCAGGGGCTGCTCAGCACTGGGGGAGAGAAGCAGGGATCTGACACAGCTCCACAGAGCTTTTGCCTGGATTTCTATTTTCAGCTGCTCACCTGGAAACTTTCTGAATGTCCCAGGGTAGGAATCTCCCAAGTGATGTGTAGTAATCCATGAATTGCCTTCTTTTGAGGCCCAAGCTTCCCAGGTCCTGACCTCATCAGTGACTCCTGACTTCAGCTGAATGTGCGGTTATGGATGAAGCACAAAAGGGCAAGACAAACTTGTATCAGAAGACAATTTTGGCAGTCCTGTGGCACCACCCCTGCTCAGAGCAGGGCTAAATTACTGTAGATTGCCTGATGTCTTGTCCAGACAAATTTGGAATATCTCCAAAGACACAGGTCCCACAGCCTCTCCAATATCTCTCTCTTACCCAGAGCAAGATCAGTAGCCAAACTGCCAGAAGAATCCAACACCTTTCATATCTTTGATTTCTCTGTTAGGCCAATGTGGTAGGAAAAAAAAAATCCATTGCCATGTAATTTTGATTGAGCACAGACATAATTTTCCCATAAATATTTGTGAAGTGAATGTTTTTCCATTTTCCTGAGCAACTTTGTTATTAAGGAAAAGAAGACAATTGAAAAATTTGGGGGAAAGCATGTGTGCTTGGCAGCTCTCCAGATTTATTCTGCTACTTCTTCCCAAACAGAGGGTGGGAAAAACATTTATAAACTGAGTGTGTAGAAAGTGGAAAAGAGAGAGGTCACTGGCCTTCAACCTGGTAGGGTCTGCAAGGTCAGTAAGCACAATTTCTGCAGGATGGAGAGTGTTTGCTGTGAAGGAGAACAAGCCCAGTTTATATTAAACTGCTGCATGGTTTTATAATATTTTTCCTAGTTTATGTAAATGTTCAGATAGTGGAACAGTAATGTAATAAAAATCCTTTCAGAACTCTGCAGGTCTGGAGGCTGAAAGAAAGAGCAGCCATAATGCCCCATTGCTCTTTCTGTAATTGAACAAGTCAATTTTCACAATTAATCTTTAATAGTGCAGAGCTGCTTCTTCCTTTCTGTGCATTACAGAGAGCTTTGTGCTCTCACAAAGTGATGATTTCCCTGATTGCAGATCCATCAGCCCCCATTAAATAATCCTGGTGCCCTAGACATCTCCTGTCACACGAAGGAGAGCAATCCCTCTTTTTTAATGGGTTCGAGATGTGAATGTGCAGGTTGTGTAATTTGTGCTGCTGGCCCTGTGCACTGTTTGTGTGCTCCACCCCTGCCTTCATCCCCAGGGATTCAGTTTCTTGGGAAGTGACTTGACAGAGCCAGTTTGCTGGATTTGAAGTGGGTAAGTGTCACAGAGCAAAGTCAATAGTGTGGCACAGCATTTCTGCTTGTGTCAAGCTATCAAGTGCATTCAGCTCCCCTACCCTTGACATTATTTTAGTTGCAGTTTGATTATTTAAGGCCTGACTCACACCCCTGCAGCCCACTGTGAATAAGCACCAGAGTCAATCCCTTCATGCCACAAGGGAGGAGCAGGCAGGCCACCCTGGGAAGGGCTGTGTCTCTCATGCATGTAAAAAATTGGGTAAAACCCAGGCTGAATGGCTGAGCCCAGAGTGGTGGTGAGTGGAGTTAAACCCAGCTGCTCACCAGTGGTGTTCCTCAGGGCTCAGGATTTGGGCCAGCTTTATTTAAAATGAAGGATCTGGGTGAGGGGATGGAGTGCATCCTCAGTCAGCTCTCAGGTGATACCCAGCTGGGTGGGAGTGTGGATCTGCTGGAGGGCAGGAAGGCTCTGCAGAGGGGTCTGGCCAGGCTGGATCCATGAGCCCAGACCAGTTCTCTGAGGGTCAGCAAGGCCAAGTTGCTTTGCTGCTCCAGTGGACACCTGGCTGAGGCTGCAAACCCATCCTGTTATTCCATGGCTGCCCCAGTTCCCAGGGATGTGTGCTCACAGAGGAGAGCTGGGATTATCACATCATTCTGCAGGGATGACAGGAGGAAGGGCTTTCTCTGAAACCCTTTGATCCGGCTTTTAGCAAGGTGCAAATGTGCCAACTTTCATTTGCAGCTGCTTCCCTGGACATCCTCATCACCTTACAGCTGTTTGCTGTGGAAGGTTGCTACAAACAACGGTGTAAATCCTGGTTATCAGGAGGCCTGTTCAATCCAAACTCTTGATAAAACAAGCTGATTTTCCTGTTTTTTGCAATGTGTTGTCATAGCTGCCACCTAGTGCTGATGCTGTTGTGTGCAGAGGTGGATGCCTCAAAATCGGCCCTGGAGAAGTGGAAGTTTTATAAACAAAGAAGCCAAAATAGCTCCAAAGGCCATAATTAGTCTCCATATAAAAGAATTCATTATCAAAAATCGTTATTATCAAGGTTTGGCTCCATGATTGCTAAATTCCTGCCTTATTTGCTCCTGTTTCCATAGAAATCATGGAGTACTTCTGGAGTGAGGCTGCAAAGTATTACAGCACTCCTGCTTAACAAAACAGAAAAGTACTTTCTACTACTTTTCTACTTATTTTGACCAAATTATTGACCAATTATTTTGACACTTGCAATGCTCCTAATGCATAGAATCATGGAATGGTTTGGGTTGGAAGGGACCTTACAGACCATGTCATTCCAACCATGGGCAGGGGCACCTTCCACTGTCCCAGGCTGCTCCCAGCCCCATCCAACCTGGCCTTAGGCACTGCCAGGGATGGGGCAGCCACAGCTGCTCTGGGCACCCTGTGCCAGGGCCTCACCACCCTCCCAGGGAACAATTCCTTCCCAATATCCAACCTAACCCTGCTCTCTGTCAGTTGAAGCATTCCCCCTGTCCTGTCACTCCAGGCCCTTGTCAATAGCCTCTCCCCATCTTTTTGTAGGTTCCCTTCAGGTACTGGACAGCTTCACTTAGGTTATCCTAATTGTGATCCAGATAATAACAGAGGTTGGACAGAGCTTGTGTTTCGTGTTCTGGGCAAAATTGTGTGGCTGGATTTCCATCAGGGTGCAGTGCATTCCAGTCTTGACATTAATTGGGAACTTCCTTTAGTAAGGTTGTTTGTGTATAAATATAAGCAGTGCCTTAGGCTGCACGGGTGCTGCAGTTAAGGAGGGGTTCTGTAACACTCCATTGATGAGTAAATTGAGCAAACTCCTTTTAACCCCAAGCTTCCCAGTCTGTTTTAGGCAGATTTTCCTTTAGTAAGGTTGTTTATGTATAAATATAAGCAGTGCCTTAGGCTGCAGCAGTGCTGTAGTTAAAGAGGGATGCTGTAACACTTCATTGATAAATAAATTGAGCAAACTCCTTTTAACCCCAAGCTTCCCAGTCTGTTTTAGGCAGATTTTCCTTTAGCAAGGTTGTTTATGTATAAATATAAGCAGTGCTTTAGGCTGCACCTTAGGCTGCAGTTAAGGAGCAATGCTCCTTAACTCCATTGCTCTATTGATGAGTAAATTGAGCAAACTCCTTTTAACCCCAAGCTTCCCAGTCTGTTTTAGACAGATTTTCCTTTAGTAAGGTTGTTTATGTATAAATATAAGCAGTGCCTTAGGCTGCACCAGTGCTGCAGTTAAGGAGCAATGCTCCTTAACTCCATTGCTCTATTGATGAGTAAATTGAGCAAACTCCTTTTAACCCCAAGCTTCCCAGTCTGTTTTAGACAGATTTTCCTTTAGTAAGGTTGTTTATGTATAAATATAAGCAGTGCCTTAGGCTGCACCAGTGCTGCAGTTAAGGAGCAATGCTCCTTAACTCCATTGCTCTATTGATGAGTAAATTGAGCAAACTCCTTTTAACCCCAAGCTTCCCAGTCTGTTTTAGACAGATTTTCCTTTAGTAAGGTTGTTTATGTATAAATATAAGCAGTGCCTTAGGCTGCACCAGTGCTGCAGTTAAGGAGCAATGCTCCTTAACTCCATTGCTCTATTGATGAGTAAATTGAGCAAACTCCTTTTAACCCCAAGCTTCCCAGTCTGTTTTAGACAACTTTTCCTTTAGCAGGGTTGTTTGTGTATGTATATAAGCAGTGCCTTAGGCTGCACTGGTGCTGCAGTTAAGGAGGGATGCTGTAACACTCCATTGATGAGTAAATTGAGCAAACTCCTTTTAACCCCAAGCTTCCCAGTCTGTTTTAGGCAGCTTTTCCTTTAGTAAGGTTGTTTATGTATAAATATAAGCAGTGCCTTAGGCTGCACCAGTGCTGCAGTTAAGGAGCAATGCTCCTTAACTCCATTGCTCTATTGATGAGTAAATTGAGCAAACTCCTTTTAACCCCAAGCTTCCCAGTCTGTTTTAGACAGATTTTCCTTTAGTAAGGTTGTTTATGTATAAATATAAGCAGTGCCTTAGGCTGCACCAGTGCTGCAGTTAAGGAGCAATGCTCCTTAACTCCATTGCTCTATTGATGAGTAAATTGAGCAAACTCCTTTTAACCCCAAGCTTCCCAGTCTGTTTTAGACAGATTTTCCTTTAGTAAGGTTGTTTATGTATAAATATAAGCAGTGCCTTAGGCTGCACCAGTGCTGCAGTTAAGGAGCAATGCTCCTTAACTCCATTGCTCTATTGATGAGTAAATTGAGCAAACTCCTTTTAACCCCAAGCTTCCCAGTCTGTTTTAGACAACTTTTCCTTTAGCAGGGTTGTTTGTGTATGTATATAAGCAGTGCCTTAGGCTGCACTGGTGCTGCAGTTAAGGAGGGATGCTGTAACACTCCATTGATGAGTAAATTGAGCAAACTCCTTTTAACCCCAAGCTTCCCAGTCTGTTTTAGGCAGCTTTTCCTTTAGTAAGGTTGTTTATGCATAAATTTAAGCAGTGCCTTAGGCTGCACCTTAGGCTGCAGTTAAGGAGGGATGCTGTAACACTCCATTGACGAGTAAATTGAGCAAACTCCTTTTAATCCCAGTCTGTTTTAGACAACGTTTCCTTTAGCTGGATTTGGATCAAATGCAGCTCTCCCTCGTGTGTTTCACCAGCAATGGGCTGCCCTGAGGGCCAGGTGTACCAGCAGTGTGGGACGCCGTGCAACCAGACGTGCCGGTCCCTGTCGTACCCGGAGGAGGAGTGCGAGCAGATCTGCCTGGAGGGATGCTACTGCCCCCCCGGGCACTACCTGGATGAGCACGAGCAGTGCGTGCCCAAGTCCCAGTGCTCCTGTTACTACGATGGGGAGATCTTCCAGCCAGAGGATGTCTTCTCAGATCATGTCTCCATGTGGTAAGGGCACTGTTCCTAACCCTTCCCTACACCCTGTCACTCCGGTTTTTGAGTTGTTAACTGGGTCAGTTCCTGTGCATCCGCTGAAATTGGTTGAAGGAATGGCAGGATTTTGCCTCCAACAAGCCAAATAGTCAGTTTTACTGTTGCATTTCTCTCCATTTCATCTCAAATGCCACCTTACTCAGAATTACTCAGTATTAAGCCCTGTTCTATGAACAGCTCCTGCCAGTTTGAAATGGAGCTTAATTACCGACAATAGCTACTCTGTGGGCTTTTAAAATGTCACTTTAATGTACTGTGATACACTCTCAACTGTTAAAACCTAATTACCTCTTGTCAAAGAGACAAGTATTAAAAAGCATTTCTAATTGTTAAATTGAGTAGCAGTACACTTGGAGTGGGAATGCAGTTGCTGGGCTGTTGGTTAGTTGGCAACAGAAGAAACACGCGGGTCACAGAGCAGCAGTGGTTTCACCAGGCAGGACTGACCAAAAGCCCTGCCCTTCTTTATTTACCTATTTTTATAGGGTTCTAAGGACAGTCAAAGATTGGTGAAAGGGGTCAACACCCCTGAAGGTTTACAGGACAAAGACATGGTCAATCATCTTTCTCCACCCCAGGGAAAGGAATGAAAAACAATTCCACAAGTGCAAAACAATCCCGGCCGGTTTAGAAAAACAAGGACCATGTTTACAGAACAAGCATGGGAAACTACAGCTACAGTGTCACAACTTATGGGGCCCTGTAAAACCAGGGCGACACTGGGCAAGCCCAGTTTTGGGATCAGTGTCTTCTTCTTTTCCTCTCTATCACAAAAATCTCAAGTTTCAGGAGCTGCGTGGTCCTTTAGCTCTTTCCACAGCAAAGCTGACTATTGTCCTGCCCAGCTTTACCCCTGTGCAGCTGCACTGGATCCAGCAGGACAGGGCCAGCAGGCAGCTGGGTTGCCACACCACTGTATCCCATCAACTCCCTTAAGGAAAATTTGCCTTTCATATTGACAGGCACAGTGGGTGGAGAGCAACAGCTCAGCCCCACTGAGGTGTAGTTTTGTATACTGACAAGTTCCCTGTTGACTGAAAACCAGCGTGAGTGAAAGCTAAATGCCATTTCATTAAATACAAGCTCTGTTTGTTTTTCTTAGCTATTGTGAGAATGGATTCATGCACTGCAGTACAAACAGAGCTCCTGGTGCCTTCCTGCCTGATGTTTTTGCTGATGAGAGGCCATCTCCCAGAAGTTAGTATGCCTTAAAAAAATAATGCTTTATTTTGATTTTTTTTCTCTCTTCAGTCACTTGGTGGGGTGGATTGGAGAAGAAATTCCAGAGGTTGCAACAGTTGTTCTACTGTCAGATTTTAACTGTTTTTTTTTGTTACGGGATAGAAACAGAAGGGTTGTGTGGGAGGGTGCAGGGTTCATTGAAACTCACCTCTCGAAATTATAATTATAATTAGCTACTGCAGTCTTTCTTGAGCTGAAGAGGTTAAAGGACGCCTTGACAGCCTTGCAGTCTGGAATTGCACTTTTATGTTTAGTGCAGCTTTTTTGCTTTGGTATTAAATACCTGCTTTCCTGACAGCCCAGCTGATGTCACCCCATGGCAAGTAGGGGCTGTTTTCTCTGCCATGTCATGTGCAGTGGTGTTGCTTCAGGCTATATTCTAAATTAGTTTTCTAATCAAAATGCTGATTCACTTTTTAAAAAAAATACTGTGCCAGCAATACGTGAGTTCTAATTGCAATTTTTGTCAACTCATTTTTTTTTTTTTTAAAGTAAAAAGGAGCTTGACATGCAGATACCCCATGGAAAAAATTATCTGTCCTGCCAACAACCCAAGAGCAGAAGGAGTGGAATGTACCAAGACTTGCCAGAACTATGACCTGGAGTGCATCAGCCATGGCTGTGTGTCTGGATGCCTCTGTCCAAAAGGGATGGTGAGCAGGTTTCAATACAGCAGGTCCTCTTTGCTTTCTTGCCTTCATTCTCTCCTACCACCACTCTTCTTACACCTGGGGAACAAGGGGTTCTGAAGTATTACCTGTCAAGTTGTGGCTGGTTTAAAGAATGTGTATGAGTGTATCTGCATTGAAGATGAACTTTAGCTTGTAAAAATAATAATCAAAAGTCCAAAGCCCGTTTTGGAGACCAGTTAATGTCTTCCTTCAGCTCTGAAAGTTGCCCATGAATTTTCAGCACAATTTTAAAAACAAGTGTTGCTTCTTTTCACATTTCAGTCTGTAAGTGTCTGTCCTTTAAGTGAAAAATATCCCGAAATAACAGTGAGATAAGAAAACTTAGAAAAGCTTATGTACTTGTAAAGTTCCAAGAGCTGCAGGGTGAACAGGTTTTTCTTTGCATCTACCATCCAGACCTCTGATTTGGTGAAGGTGCTTGAGATTTTTTGGTTTCAGTTCCTGGATATGGTAATAGCACACTTTTGATATAATTGTGGAAAACAAATGATAACTACTCCACAGGAAAAAAATCCCAGCCCCCAAACCAACTTCCTAGTAATTAACCTTCATGTTTGGTACAGTATTTCATATTCTTTTTCAGCAAGTTGGAACAAACAATTGTTTCAGAAAATACTTTCCATCAGAGCAGTCTTTGATCTTTTAGAGTTGGAAACTCCAGCTGACTTTGCAGTGATGTGAAACACACCCCTGAGTTCAACAAGGGGGTTTGTCAGGGTTTGGATCGAAGCATCAGGCTCAGTACTTTTTTTAAATACTGGTAAAATAAGTTCTGTGTCCACTAGATGACAGTATGGTTTAATCTTCATTAAACTCAGCCTGGAATTACTTGTTCTCATTGGCTTCCCTTCTGGCAGAGGGTAAAAATCAAGAGATGCACCAAAGCCACGACAGGAGAAGCCCATGTAGAGCTGCAAGATTTTTCAAGGTTTAGCAATTCCTAAGACTGAGCAAGGAAATGATGGACATTTCTGTTTGATCCCCAAGTAATGGGAGAATCAAGTAATCAACCACTTGCAACCCCATGGGTGCAGAGCATCATCCTAAGGGCATTTAATGGTGCTGTTTTCATTACAAACCTTTGTCCTTCCATGGTTGCCTCTGCAGTGCTGCTGCCTCCTGTCACCTCAGGCACTCAGGACTGCTAAATCTCCTGTTTTAACTGGAGTTTATTCATGGATTGAGAGACTTACTGAGAAAATCCAGCTGCTTGTGCACAGTGTTCCTGGCCTTGCAGTGTGTCCCATGATCCTTGCAGTGCAGGATGGCATCAGGCTGCCAGATGTGCCCCAGCTTTTGGATGGGGTGTCAATAGGGCCAGTAGATTGTGTATTACTGCTCACAAAATCATAATTCATTGAGTTTTGCAGGAAAAAAAAGATTGTTCTTCTGTCGCCCTGATTTTCTAGTGTGCTGTGTTTATAGTTGGTAGCAAAGGTTCTCACAGATTTTGTTTAAACAATCCATGTTTCTATAACCGGCCAAGGATTGTTTTGTACTTTGGATGTTGTTTTTCATTCTTCTTTCTGGAACTGGAGAATGTGATGGGCTGTGTTTCTCACCTATGGAATTTCAGAGGTGGCAACCTCCTTGTCCAATCCATAACTGTCTGTAAAAAGGTATAAATATAAGAATAAAGAGAGGCTGGGGCTCTTTTTGCTCTCTGCCCAGCCTTGGTGGCTGAGCTCCTGAGTTGCCTGATTGTTTCGTGTCTGACAGAGCGACATTCTTCTGGTCAAAGTCCACTTCAGTTTTTTATGTCCTGCTTGATGAATCCCACCCAGCCACTCTGCAGTGCTCAGACAAGGTGTTCTTCCCTCTTTATTGGCAGTTTAGCAGTTGTTGTTCTAGCTGTGAGAGAAATACTAATACCAACCTATATCAGTTTTCAGGGAGCAAGGAGAAGAGGTTCTAATTCTCCTTTTACTAAGCAGATGTCTAATCCCAAGTTTTGTATCCAGAGGCAAGCCCTCAAGTGTATTGTGAACTGTGTTGCTGAACACTCTGCAAAAATTCAGAAATGTAGCCATGAGTGTGAGGTCATATTCCTGCTTTTTTCCTAAATGCCACGGGGAAGGAAGGAAAGAAGGAATTAAACTCTTATTTCTGGTCTTCTCTGGACTGTTTTCTCACCATCCTTTGTAAAGGTGAAGGCAGTGCTGAAGCTCATTATCTAGAAAAGGATTTCTTTGTTTCCATCTTGCTTCGGTCAAAATGATTTTATTTGGCATAATGCAGCTCTCCATAAGCCACAGAGCACATGGAACAGCACATGAAGAAAGGGTCTCTGGGCTGTGAAATCTTCTTTATGAGTTGTTCCATGTGGCAGTTCTAGGTCCCCACAGGAAAAGGCAAAGCTGTTGTTCTTTATTAACCTGGCCTTCAGACGACATTGATCTCATTGGCCAATATTTAATGGTAAAAAAGAAACTATTTTAATGATTTTGCAGAAAGAGTTTCAAGTGGGAAGGTGATATTTTGTGACTTTTGAATGAGGAGAAGGGGAAGGGCTCTCCATTCAGGTGTTCCATGAAACAAGAGCCAAACCTACCCTGGCTTTGCCAGAACTGCTATTGAGTGAAAAGTCAGCATAGCCAACCTTTGGCTGAGTTTGATTCTCTAAAGCTGGGGGTCTTCAAGATGGAAAGTAATCGTGGAAAAAGAAAACAAAAAAGGGGTGGAAAAACAGAATAGTCTAAAGGTATTACTTGTTTTTCTTTAGTTGTAGGCTTGTGGTTTGTTTTTTGTTTAAGTGGGAGAAATGATTTGCTATTATACAAACAGAAACTCAGTTCAGAAGGGTGAAACTGAAAATATGGATACAACATAATGTCCTACTTCCCAGCAACAGGGCCTGTTGCAGAGAGAGCAAAATAATAGCTCTAGTGGACTGATATTTATCCTGCCTTCCAGGAAATAAATAGAGATTTGAAAGAAAATGAGTGATTACTGCAGTTTTCAGAGACAAATTGATAGTCTCCTCCTCAGTGTTTCTATTTCCATTTTTAACCCATCGGGGCCCTTTGTCCACTTTTCTCATAGACCCTTTTCCAGTTTGTTGTGTGTGAGAAGCCATTCACCTGCTGTCCATATTCAGGTTGGCCTGGTTTTATCTTCACTGCATCCTGGACTTTCCTCATTGTGACATCCTTCTATAATGCCACCTATTCTCCCAGCAGCTTGAGATGGTGGGAGCAAGCTGTGATTTATGGACCTGCAGCTCCATTTGTGCTAATGGGTAAAAGTATTAGTGGTGCTGTACCTGTAAAGGATAACCTTCATCCTTTCTTTTATTCTTTTCAACCTCTCTTTTATTTTTCATCCACACATCCTGTGCTTGCTGCTGACTGCTTTCTCCCCCCTGCACAGGGCCATGGAGCAGCAGCCCCACGTGGTGACATGTTGCACTGTCAGACATGAAAGAAATACGCAGACTTTTTAGTAGCAGGTCAAGGACCACCAGGCAGGACCAGAAAAGAAGGCCTGCCTTTTTTTGTTTTGTCATATTTATATATTTTTTAAGACAATTGTGGATTGGTCAATGAGGTTACTACCTCTACAATTTTACAGGGTAAAGACATGGTCAATCATCTTTTTCCACCTTAGGAGAAAGGAATGAAAACAATTTAGAAGTTCAAAACAATCTCAGCCGGTTACAAAAACAAGGACTGTGTTTATAGAAAATGCATGAGAACTTCTACTACAGAAGTAAAAACATGGAACACTGCAAAAATCAGGGCTACAGTGACACCCCGTGTGTTCTCCTTAGGTGAGACACGAGAACAAATGCGTTGCTCCTGAGAGGTGCCCATGCTTCCACAATGGAAGGGAATATTCCAAGGGAGAGACAGTGACCAAGGACTGCAACACCTGGTGAGCCACTGCAAGGGTTTATTTTTTCTTTTTCTTTTTGCTGTGTTTCTGATAACACCAAATATTGTTTGCTTAGCAGATCTGTTTCATGGAGAGCCGGTTTTTGCAGCACGGGAATTGTACAGAGAGCAAATTCCCTTTGCATGTTGCACAAAGAGCCAAAAAAATTCCTTGCAATGTCTGGCAACCTCTGCCTGGTGCCCTACAAGCAGTTGTGTGTCTGTGCAGCTCTGTAGGCTCTTGTAGTGGATTTTGCAACACAAGATAACAATTTAGGATCTATATGCTTTGAGGTGGGAGGAATGGAGCTTTGTCACTAAACTTTGCTGTCGTGTTTCCCTTTTTTTGGCTGGCTGAGGCTCTTTTTAGCCAGAAAGGGTGTGCTGCACCAGCTATAATACAATAGGAGCTCTTCAAGCAAATGATAAAGAATTAGGAAGAGACAGGGTCGACCTATCTCAAAAGAGTGCTCTGTCCGTTGATATATTAAAAAAAGATGAAAATAGGTGGAAGAATGGTACTTTCTGAGAAGAAAAGAGTAAGTGCTCTGTGTCTTTCACCCTTATCCTGGTTGGTTGCTGGACAAGGATTTATGGGTTCAAAAGGGAGCTCTGGGCTGCTCAGTTTGCAAGGAGGGGAGGCCTCAGCACAGCCTTTGGTGAAGCACAGTGGGGCACTCTTGGCTTCTCCTGCACAGCAGGTTGGCTGCACTGGAGGTGTTTTGCTTTCCAGGTGTGTGTGCAGGGAATGGTGGCCCTTTCCTTCAGAACTCCAACAGTCCAGGGCAGGATATTCAGCCACCAGCAGTGTGGAAATTCTGGGTGTTTTTTTTAACTCACACTTGAGAATCTGTTGTGCTTTCTACCCCAAATGTCCCTGCCCATCTCTGTGGCAACCCCAGGAGCAATATTTGTCATCCTCTGTCTGGCTGGGGGGAGTTGGGGCAGAGAATCAGCACCACTGGAGAGTCCAGGGCTTGATTTTTATTTGGTACACTGATCTTTGAATTACAGTGATTGCAAATTTTGCATTTTTTTAACTAGTGGGACTGCTCCTAACTAGTGCAAGTTAGCCTTGGATTAAGGTTTTATATGGAAATATTGACCTCCCAGTGTTTTGGTCCATTTCTTTCCTTTGCAGCTATATGTGACATTGTGAATCCATGCACTGTAATTAACCTGGGGAAAAATAGGCTTGGAAAGGAAAAAGATGGAGGAGAAGTTGATGTTTTTGTCTAGATCCATATTCTATAACTTGCTTACATTGCCTGCAGGTAAAAGTGAGTCAGCTGAAAGACAGGCACCATGAAGATTTTATTGAAACAAGAGGATTACAGTGTGAAACTCCTCAGGGCTGAGAAATTTGCAAGATTCCTCACAATAACCATGATCAGTCTTTTTATTTTCAGTCACTCTTATAATCTTTGATAGTAAAATTATCATAACAATATTGTTTCATTCTTGTAACTACCCACTTAATTCTGGCAATGCCATTGTAAATGGTATTTCCCCAAATACACAGAATTTCCTTCAATATCAGGGTCGAGGAAATGTTAGAAATCAGGCTTTTTCTCATTGATAAAAAGTTCTTCCTCAAATTTTAGGTGTTTCTCGTGAATGTGAAAGGAAAATTGGAAATAAGGTCCCTTCAAAAATGCCACTAAGGGCTTTTTGGAACTATGTGACTTTGAAAAGTTTCCTGATCGTTCTGAGCAAATATCAACTCAAGTGTCATTTAGAAAGTGAGATAGGAAATTGCTATTGCTGTGAGAATTAATAAGGATTGAGAGTCTGCGTTTTGGAAGCCGAGATCTTCCTTTTCTTTTGTTTTTTTGCTTTTTGCACTGCTGTTGCAGGACTTCTCATTCTCACTTGTTCTTAGCCAGATGTGAACACCTGCAAAGGCAATATTTGAGCCAGAGGTGTCAGATTTGGCATTTACATCTGACTTGACATATGGGAGACCCTAATTCATGAACAGTGGAATGTCTCCAAGCCTCAGCCAGTGGCAAACCTTCTGTTATTCAATGTGCTGGGACTTCATTGTGGAGCTCAGTGAAAATTTTGGAGTCACACTTGAGGAGCAGTGCACAGCAGAAATTTGCTAATCTGAATTTAACTACCCCATGTCCCCTATAATCTGTCCATGCAGGTATTTACAAAATCTTGCTCTTGTCTAACTGCTAGCAGAGAATTCATGGAGAAGAGGGGGCAATAGGTTTCCTCTTACTGATATTTCAATATTTGAAGAAAATGTCTTGCACAATATTTATTATAATGTGAGATGTTACCAAGATTAAACAATGCCTGTGCTCAGGTTAAGGCATTATTAGGGAACTCAGTTCAGTGCCCAGTTTTTCCTTTAGGTAGCAATTTGATCTTGGGAAAGTACTTCAAGTTTTTTATCCCTGAGTTTTTATGTCTTTAAAGCATGGATAAAATTCCTCTTTCCCTGCCCTCACAGAGCTTGATTTGAAAATTCCTGGGGCAGTGATGATGTCCATCTGCATTCATGGAACACTTTGTGGATGAAATTTTTGCCATCCTCCAGCATTATATTACTTATTGATTATTAAATTATTATTGTTAGCTATCATATCAAATGATATTCTAACTCTCCACTGATTTTGGCTTTATTTTATTTGCTCAGTCTTTTGGTAGTTAGCAAATCAATTTATTTCACTGATCAAAAGCCTGAGGATGTCAAGGGAAAGTTCCCCTTTCATATTTGCAGCTTCTGTAGTGAGGCTGTGGTCCTCCAGGACAGATCTGAAAAAGGACAACAGTGGAGGATGCTCTGTTTTGCTGAAGGGGTAGTTGGAGCAAAGCAGCACATCCTAAATGAAATTCGAGTATAAAAGAATATTCCAGCAGACTCTGCCCTGACCTGTTTTGTAACAGTGAAACTCAAACCAGGCAGAGTCCTACACGAAGCTTGTAAGAAACAGAGAATCACATCCCTTATTCATTTAATCTTAATGCTCTGTTTGGATTTATCCACCCACTGCTAACATAAGCTAATTTATGTTAATGAGAGAGTCTCATTAACATAATGGTGGCAGCGACTGTGGCACTTCCACTTTGCCTGAAGCACTTTGCATTCTCTTTCTTGTTCCATTGAGAAAAGGACAAGTGTCACTGCCTCCTTTTCTGTCTTACAGCGTGTGCCAGGGGAGGAAGTGGGAGTGCACCAAAAACCTGTGTGATGGCACCTGCACTGCTATTGGCACAGCTCATTACTTAACGTTTGATGGACTGAAATACAAATTTCCAGGAAACTGCCAATATGTGTTAGCTCAGGTAAGAGCATGTCAAATGCTAAAGCTGCCTGATCATATAAAAAAGTGTTTTACACCAGGTGAGAAGCCCAGTGTTGGGATAAATCACAGTGAAGCATTTCTAATTAATAAGCCAGATGTATAGTAGAGGAGAATTGAGCTTATTAATGTCTTCAGAGATGTCTTGAGAAGTTTGAAGAGTGCATTGTGTTCTACAGAAACATTGTCATGTGGCCAGCTGGCCTCATGAACCTTGTGAACAGTGTTATTTGAGGCTTTTTTTTTCCCTCTGTGTTTTTCCCTGGATGTGTTTTTCAAATACCCCACATTACTGACTCATTTATTTATTTATTTTTTTTTTAATCTGATAGGATTTCTGCAAGGGTGACTCTGGAACATTCCAGATACTCATTTCAAATGAAGGTTGTGGCTTCACTGGAGAGAAGTGCACCAAAAGGGTTCTCATTGTGTATGAAGGAGGTGAAATAGAGCTGTTTAATGGAAACGTATGTACTTTTTATTTTCTCTTTGCTTCCTATTTTTTGGGGATTTTTTTTGGATTTTTTTCAGATTGTTCAGTGTGATAAGGCATGAATGACCTCACACTCGGGGGTTCTTGATCATAAAATGAACAGATTAGCAGGATTATATTTATCTATTTTGCCTCCAGAGGTTTTATGCTGGTTTGGTATTTCTGCTTGATGCCAACCAGTTTGATCTTAGACAATCATAGAATGGTTTGTGTTGGAAAGGACCTGGAGGATTTCTACTTCCCTGCCATGGGCAGGGACACCTTCCACTATCCCAGGGTGCTCCCTGCCCCATCCAGCCTGGCCTTGGCCACTTCCAGGGATGGAGCAGCCACAGCTGCTCTGGGAAACCTGTACCACCCTGACAGGGAGGAATTTCTTCCTAATATCCAATCTAACCCTGCTCTCTGTCAGTGATGATGCCATTCCCCCTTTTCCCATCACTCCAGACCCTTGTCAAGATCTCTCCAGCTAAAATGTCAGCTGTCCTTTCCCCTGTTAAATTGCTGGATGGAATATCCACATGACTATATGCTTCTTTTTCCTCCCTTTTGCTACCAAGAAATATGGAAGAATTGACCAAGAATCACTTCCAGCTCCCACGTCCCTTCCCAGCAGGAAATGAGCTTTGAGGAGGGCAGAGTTCAGCCCTTTGCCTTGAGCACTGTGACAATTCAGGTCACCTGGGAGCTCAACCATTGCAGAATTATTGGATTATTGTGTTTCAATCTGCCTTTTCAGAAGTCCTGTGCTCTGAGCTGGCATCTGGACCAGGGGTTTGCAAGGATGTTCCCAGTGAAATGTGAAACCACTCTATGTTTGCCTTGTTTAGGGTTAACAGATAAAGCTGTACCAGGTTTGGAATTGCCTGCAAATTGCCACTGAGCCTTGGCATGAACACAAAAACATGAGCTTTATTGAAAGTGTCAGTGCAGTGCAGCTTGACAGCACAGGATCCATGCAGGAATGAACACAAGAAATATTGGTTGTCCAGTGCTTAATTTCTGCTGCTAAAGAACCCCCAGCCTGGGTGACCAGCAGGGCAGGGATCATTCCATCGAGCCAGGCTTTGTCTGAAAGCTTCTGTAGGTGACAGATTCTCAGAAGAGCTGTGATTCCATTTGGATGTGTAAGAAAAGGGCCAGGAGAAAGCAGCAGGTGATTCAGGCATCCAGCAACTCCAGCATCAGCTTCCTGACACAGCCTGGCCTTGCAGGACTTGGGTCTGTATTACAGCTCTGTCCACGTCACCCTGAGTGAATTTTGAGTTGTCTTTACAGAGAATTTAAGGCTCAGTGCAATAATATCTAGAGCAGCTTTGCTTCGAAATAACAACAGGCAGAAGAGAGGTTAAGGAAAAAAACTGATATGGAGACTCTTAGGGAAATTCTCATTCAGTGATTGCTTTCTACACTCCTTTTCCACAAGAATCCTTAGAAAAAAATCAGAAGAATCAGGTATTTTTTTGGCCATTAAAATGTTTCCAATTAACATTGTTTTAAGATGATATGTTTTGAGAACAGCTTCTACCTGTAGGTTAAATGGGGGTTTAATTAAGTATCTGCATGTTACAGTTCTGGCTGACATTTAAAAAAAGAATGAAATAATTTTTACTTTTCTGAAACAAATCTGCAAGTTTGCAAGGTCAAAAGTTGATGACTTCATGGTTGGGCAAAAAGCCTCCATAAACATAAAAATTCTGTAATTTAGGTCAACCTCCCAACTCAACTTTGTCCTCTTCTCTTTTTTTGGAACCCTCTGAATTTGGAAAGACAAGTGATCAAGTGGATTTTCTAGGATTTTAAGTGGCCAAGTGACTATGCTGTGTAGGAATATGTTGGGCATAGGAGAAGGTTAAAAAGCTTTCAGTACCTGAAATATCTTTTAATATCTTCCCTATAGATATTGAAGGCCTTCTTTAGGAGGTCCTTGGAAGATGTGAACTGCCTGCTCTGGGATAAATGTTTCTGATGATAACTCAGAGATGAAAAGAATTGAATGATGGTGCTGAGCTTTTACTGAATTGAGCAAGAAAGAATAGTGGGATAAGGAAATATTTTGCCCTCAAAGTAGGGGAATGAGTGAATGGTTTCTGGGCTTTTCTTTCTCCCTTACTTTAATTGCTGTTTGTACTGATTGAAAGTTTTCATCTGCCTCTTCCAGAGCTGAGCAGTTAATGCATTAATGGGGCTAAAACTCACAGCCATGCCAGACTTTTCTTTCCAAATGTGGTTAATAATCCTATTAGAGTTCCCATTGAAAGGGGATTATGGTGTGAAAGAGAGCATTTTAAATTAATCTCTTAAATTCTTAGTAGCTTGAAGGTGGAGAATTGGAGTTTCCTGCCAGATGGAAAAAGAAAGAGGCACACAGGGGAAGGGGAAGGTGATGGAAAAAATGAATAGACACTGAAAGGAATCTCTCTGGATTTTTCCTGTTGGTTTGGAAGAAGGTTCTTCCTGACTCCAGAATAAGACTCTGCTCTTTCAGAGGCCACTGATATGTGTGGTTCTCCCTGTTCCCATTACACCAGAACCAGAAGGACAGAATTCTTAAATTTCCTAAAAAGCTGAAATAAAAAAGGCCCAACCCAACATGTAATTATTCAGTGACCCAGTGACCAATACTAAACTGGTAATTAATTGAGTATACCCTGCTTTTATCAGCCCTGCTTCATGTGTTGGTATCTGTGTGTTATACCCTGGGACCACATTCAGAAACTTTGGAAATGGGATGAGATTGAAATGCTCTACTTGTATCCCAAATTTCTGGTTTTCTCTGGGGCATCTGGAAACTCTGGAGAACAGGAAACACCTGTAAACGTGCCCCACAGGGAAAATCACCTACCTTAAATAATAATTAGAGACACTGCTGACAGCACAATGTGCTTCTCTCATTCAGGTAAACATCAGGGTACCTCCTAAGGGTGAAAATGATAATTTAGATGTCATCAAGTCTGGACGTTATTACATCATTTTACTGGGCAGAAGCATCACTGTGACCTGGGACCTGGCCATGGGAGTCTCTGTTATCTTAAAAGGCAATTTCAAAGTAAGTGTTGTTTTGCTTCACTTCTATGCTCACTGAAGAATGCATTTAACCTGTCCCTGGGGAACAGGTTTGTTTCTTTTTTTTTTAATGTAGATTTTCATGGAATATTAGGCACTTGTTTGAAAATGGAGGGGTTTTTTTGGTTGCACTGTAGGACTGCCTTATTTTCCTGGCTGTTCAACCGTAAGGGGCAAGTCCTGGGTCATTGGAGATGAGTTCTGACAGAAGGGATGAGTGCTGTGGGGCCTCAGAAGAACCAGGCCTTGAGGGATTTCTTCTGCATTCAAGAAGAGCAGCATAAGGAGCCAGATTTACTGGTGATGGTGACAGGAGAGTGATCTCCAAAAATCAAATGGGATTGTGGGGTCACACTCCACTGCTGATTAGAGCAGTCCTGCTTTCCAGAGCCCTTGGAGATGGTGTGATCCTGCTTTCAGCAAAGCAGAGTGGGAATGGGAGCTGCACATTCTCTGGCAGAAACTGTGTCTGTTTTAGTGGCCGTGGGTAATTCAGTTTTTAAACCTCATGGCATTAAAGCACCAGGCTAAAAAACAAAACCCTTTCCTTAACAAAACCCTGAGCTGCTCTACAGGTGTAAGATTAATGCTTTCTGTGTTTCTTTCCCTGCAAGGATCAAGTGTGTGGCCTGTGTGGAAATTTTGATGGGATCCAAAACAATGATTTGACCAGCAGCAATGAACACCTTGAAGTAGATCCAGTTGACTTTGGGAATTCTTGGAAAGTTAATTCCCGCTGTGCTGATGTTGCAAAGGTGATTGAGAATGAGCTGTGAACACTAATTAGTGTGGGTTGCAGTATCACTGCAGAGTGGACAAAGAGCTTTGAAAGGATTAGAATAAGTAGAAATGAACTCCTTCTCCCATGTTTTTGCCAAATCATATTATTTCTTGAAATCTGGTAAAAGGTCAATGAACTTGTGTAAAGCTTCTGTGCTGCCTGGCTTCAGAGGAATGTTAAAATAGCCAATTTGCATGGTACAGACTGTTCCTAGAGTTATCCAGCCCAGATGCTTGAAATCCAAGTATCACTGGAAATTTCATTTTAATCTTAAAAAAATAGCTGTAATTTTCTATCAAGGGGAGTTCAGATAAAAATTTCATTTTTCCCTATTCAGATTTCCATATCCCAAATCTTAGTCTGTTCATTACAAACCATGGAATGCACAGGTTCATTTCTTTCTGTATGATTCTCTCTCTCTCTTTATTTTATTTTATTTTATTTTATT